>JAKUCV010002654.1:0-53538 GCA_028386065.3 Turnera subulata | reverse complement strand
ATTCTACTAATAGCCTCTGGATCTCTTTCCAGAGAACCATCCATCCTTTGTAATTATGTAATTCAGTTCCATTTGCGAGTAGATGGGGCATAATGGTGGAAGAACGCCGTGTTCCTGTCGCCTTCTGAAAGCTAGTGTAACTTTGCCCTTTGCTTCCACATCACTTCTTCATTCTCCAATTTCTCATCAAAATCTGATTTCAGCTTTCTTAAATGGGCCATATTCTGGGCTGTTGGAGGTAACTCTCGCAAGCTCTCCATTTCACTTGATAGTCTCCTCAAATTTCCTTGTACGTTACCAAAAGTCTGCTGGTTTCACAAGGCTAAATAATTCTTTGTCTTCAACATCTTACCCATTATAACAACTAGAGACCTCGCCACCTCTCCTTGCCACGCATCCTCCACCACTTTATTACACCCCTCATGGCTCACCCACATAGTCTCAAAACGGAATACTTTTCTATTTCTCTTCCTCCATACCAATTGACTTGCATCAGCATATATAACCACTAGAAGATGATCAGAAGAGCTATGTGGTAGGATAACCACCTGCGCTTCTGGAAATAAATCACACCTAGACAGGGGTAGCCAAGGCCTTGTCTAATCTTTCTTTAACATGCGACACACCCAGTCTGCGATTACACCAAGTAAACCGAGGACTAGAAAAATCCAAATCAACTAACTCGCAATAATCCAAAGTACCTCGAAAATCATCCATTAATCTCTCTGATCTTGAGAGACGCCCTTGTTTTTCCTCTGCTGATATAATCTCATTAAAGTCGCCGACACACAGCCACGACAAATCAAAGGAATGCTTTAACTTCTTTAGTAGCTCCCAGGAACGAACTCTACATTCAGTTTTAGGATGGCCATAAAACCCAGTTAACCGCCAAGCACGTTGTGGCTCTCTAATCAAAATATCTACATGGAACTATGAATAAGAGAACAATACCACTTCCCAATCCTTCCTCCATAATAATGCCAACCCTCCACTTCTCCTTTTACTGCTAACTCTTAGCCCAAAATCAAAACTCAACTGCCATCTTAACTCATCAATCTTACTGCTGTGAGCCCTGGTTTTCGAAAGAAAAACCAGATCGGGAACAATGCGCCTTACATAGTTTCATAAGAAACAAACTGCCCGGGGGTTCCCGATCGCCCAACAGTTCCAGCTTGTGACAATGATGGCCCTTGGCGGGACTGCAAAGCAGTTGCCGCCGCATTGGATTGTGGGGAGTTTGAGTTGTCTTCATCACTAACTTCCTCAATACGAATTTAAGAAGAAAGAGTAATAGGAGGGGACACAACTGGAATCACCTGCAATTCATTCAACTGAGCTGCCACATCTTGGATATTAGTAGGATCGTAGACAGATAAAGAAGTCTCCTCCACTACTTGCAGCACATCCTCCTGGATGGAGCTTTGAATTCTACCAACATTAGAAAGAGACTCAATATTAGATAGTCTAGAACCTCTAGATCGCCCACTCACTCTTCTATTAAGCCTGCTACGCCCTAAGACCACAACACGTCTATCCTGCTGAACGACCTTAAAGTAAGGTCCAGCGGAACTAGACCCATCTTTAGCCAGCCCATAAGAAATAGAAAATTCCACCACATTATTAGTATTGACCGGAGACTCATCCATTAGCCTAGGTGTCACGCCCTTGCTAAGCGTGACCAGCCAAGTACCCTGTGCACCCACAGCGCACCACAAGGCACCCAAAGGCCTTTCACCAACTCAACCAAAAGCTTGTTGCCTCTGCCGTGTGGGTTACTAACCTCATATATTCGCAGCGTAAATGAAAGCAAAACCGACAAATGCAAAGGCAACAAATATGCAAATAGGAGAATCAAACTCATTTATAAAGACATCTTCAGAGGCACTAACTCATGTTACTATACAAAGACATAACCTCCATATACAAATAAATACAATTAAACAATAAGAGGAAACCGACTCGGCTATACCCATTAACTTACAACCTGTACTCTCAATCTCACACCTGTAAAACAAAGGGAGGAAACGGGGGGGTGAGTATAAAACTCAGTAAGCAGGTGGTCATACAAGGCATTAGCAACGACACGAACAAGTGGCAAATAACATCCAACAACCAACATCTCAGGTCACCAAAATCAGCCCACGGGTAAGCTATCGTGATATTGTACTAAGCCTACCTGCATGGTCTGGTAGCCTTTGCCAACATGTTACTCCTTAGCCCACAGCCCCATATACGAGGCATAACCGATTGGCTACCACAACCAAACACGACGCCTAGCACAACACCACCACCATCTCATATGACTGAGCAGCCTAGGAGCACTGCAAGGTCCATCATCTCATACCATCTCATGTAAATGCCATGATGCACATGAGATGCATGAAATGCACAGCCCGAATATCGGACTCGTCTCAAGCCAAGGCATATCATCAAACATCTCAACATCTCATTATTGCACCATAAGTGCCATCAATAGGAAATTGGGTCATCCACCAAGCCAATAAGCATCACAGCCATCACACAAATATGCAACCAAACTTATCAAACTATTAGCCACAACAATCTAGCCATTAGACACATCAAGCCATCAAATTCATCCCTTTGGAACCCTTGGGCATCTAGGGTTCTTACTGCCCTGTTACAAACATATAAGCAGACATCACATTACAATCATACCAGGTATAGCATATAAACCATAAATCAATCACACAAGTTATCCTTACATAACCAAGGGTAGAATCTGCCCTGCACCAGCAGTGACTTCACCGAGGAAACAAGGTAGCCTACAGGCCGAGGCAGCCTTGGGCTTCAACATCAAAGTTGTAGCCCTACCTCTTAGCTTTCAAGATCCACCAAGAACACCAAATTCTATGTAACGCCCCGGATTTTATAATTTGATTTTCGGAATTTTTGGAAATTTATTCCGATTTTACCCTTGAGGTATTTTCGAATTTTAGTTGAGGAAATAAATTATTTTGCCATGAGAATGTCCATTCTAAGTCGGTATTGTTCGTAGTTCGGGTTTCGTTGATATCGGAATGTGTTTCGGGGTGAAGCACGGGTCTTGTTGNTTCCTTCTGCCAAGGTTGGCACCCTCGACAAAGAAAACTGATGATGGGGCAGGCATTGTGTTTGGGCGAATAGGTGTTTCGTTGCTCTTGTTTTGCTTGAGTTTTGAGGATTCTATGTCTGGGCGTGAGATTGCTTTAAAATGCTTGGGGATAACTTACTCCTCATTCTACCGTCTTTTATAACCTTAGGAGGAGCGTGATTATTACGTTCAAATTTCAAGTTACCGCGTATTGAAATTTTACCGTTGCCTCATTTATTGCTTCGACACGCTATGTGTTTATTGTTCGGGCAATAAATGCTAGAGGTTATCTGTCTTTCTCTACCTTGCAATTTTCAAATTTCCCGGGCTACTTCAATTTGGTCTCCCTAAGATTTGTTCCTACATCTTTGTCACATGCACTCGTGACCGTTGTGGCTAAACCGTGTGGACCACACCTCGAGTAGTGTGCGTATGCGACAAGTTTACAGCTGTCGGACAGCGCGGAGTGGTGTGAGACGAGATAGACGCTTTTGGCTCATACGGACAATTGTGGACAAGTGGGTAACGTGTCTTTCGAGGGACACAGGACGCTCCCGTGATCATCACCTTGCCAGTTAACGGGTATCTTTTTCACGAGGCTAACAGACGTCACTGTTAACTGTGTACGTTACGTTTTCGGGATCTAGATGTTCACGATCAATCTAAGGCGCCGAATATGGAAACTTGTTTTGTTATGATCTCTTAATGCTTTGACTTTATTAAACGGGTTTTAGTCCGTTTATAATTTTCCGTATGATTAATTTCATACCTTATTGCTGGATTTAATCTATTTGAAATGAAATATCGTAATATAAGAGTTGGATTTATGAAGAAAGCTTATTTTATTAATTTCGAAACTTTTACAACAAAAGGGAAACACTCTACGGAGTTACATGATTTTTCAGATCCTTTACAAGTTCTTGAATGCTCGCGATCTGAGAAGAGAGTCCCATACAGGCCAGTTCAATCTGCATCACTGCAGTGTGGACCTTCTTCAGTGAAGTGTCCAGGTGCTTCATTATCTGCAGAGGTGTGCTGGACTCAGCTGTGGCCTTGCCTTTCCTATCTTTTGCATCCTTGTTACCGGAAGGTCCTTCCTTGACTACACGCTTCTTCCGCCGTTTTGGGGGAATCACCATATGCTCCTTTAGACCGATGATCTTGGTCTTGAACCGTTTCTTCGGAGGTTCCTCATCGGAGCTTGTCGGGAAAGCCCTACCTCCGATGTAACTGTTATCCTCTGAGTCAGAGGTAGTACGAGACCTTAGTGGTGAGTCCATAATTGTGAGTGAGTTCTCAACTCAGAGGTACGGTTTTTATAGACAGGAGAAACACCGCTTAGGGGTATAAGTGGTATCTCGCGATGTGTTCGGACACCTGGTGGAGAATACCAGAAACTTATCGTGGTAGGACCTACGGACTTGATGATTGAATTTCGAGGACGAAATTTCCTTAAGTGGGGNTGTAACGCCCCGGATTTTATAATTTGATTTTCGGAATTTTTGGAAATTTATTCCGATTTTACCCTTGAGGTATTTTCGAATTTTAGTTGAGGAAATAAATTATTTTGCCATGAGAATGTCCATTCTAAGTCGGTATTGTTCGTAGTTCGGGTTTCGTTGATATCGGAATGTGTTTCGGGGTGAAGCACGGGTCTTGTTGAGTCTTCGATCGAAACTACGTAGTTTTGAAGGTTTAAAATTAAAATTTGAAAAAAAAAAAAAAAAAAAAACAGTGAGCGTTGACTGAAGGGGGGTTGACCGCGCCTCAGCCCGAAACGACGTCGTTTCGGGGCTGAGCCAGCCAACCCTAAAACCCCTCCTTTTCCTTCTCTTCTTTCTTCCCTTCCTCTCCACTTTTTCTTTTCTCTTCTGCCGTTGCTTCTCCATTTGCTGCCGCCACCCACAACGGCATTGTCGCCCACTGTCACCCCCTCAATCACGCCTCAACGGCCATGTCTCCCATTACCTTCCCTCAATCACACCATTAACCCCACGCCTGCTTTCTTCCCCTTCCCCACTCCCTTCTTTTCTTTCTTACCATTCCTCTCTCTCACGGTTTTCCTTCTCTTCTTTTCCTTCTTCTGTGTTTCCTCCCCAATTCACCATCTCTCCCTCTTTCCACTCTCGCCGACACCTTCTCTGTGTCGTGCTGGGGTGTTGATGTTGCTGTCTTCGGCGCCGCCGTGGCTGCAGTGAAGGAGGCGGAGGTATCGAGGCACTCCAATGAAGACGAACGACGGTTCGAGGTCAAGGCTCAAGCCTGCGTCGCCGTCGCCTGCTGGGGGTGAGTCGCCTTCCTCAGTCCTTCTTCTTCATTTCCCTTTTGTTTATTTGGGGTTGTTGATTGATGGGTGTTGTTATCGGGTTCTGTGCGGTTAATGGCGGAATGGGTTGTTCGTGATGGTGGTGGTTTGTGGTGGAGCTTGGTCGGATTTGGGCTTTGGTCGGGGCGCGGGGGATTCGTACGTGGCTGGATTTTTTTTTGTTGTCGGTGCCGTTGGTGTGGTTGTTGTGGCTGGGTTACTCTGGACAGCGAGGTTCAAGGCTCGATTTGTTGCTGTTCATCGGGTCTAAGCAGATTTGGTTCTGGCAGTGATCTTCCGGTCAAATCCACGAAACTGAGATTCATGGGTTCTAGAGTTGTTGTTGGCTAGTATAGGTTCGTTTTCCGGTAAGAGTTTCCAGCAGCCTTTCCTCCTTTAATCGTTTGGTTGTTCTATGAATAAGGATTGGTTGTTGTGTTGGTTTGATTGATTTTGGGTTTGAACAAGATTGTTGTGGCAGCCCTGACGACTCGAGTTACTGTTCCGGCATGGAGGTCGGAATCCGGCGAGACGTGCACTGTTCCGGCGAGGGCTCGGGAATTCTCCGGCGAAGGCTCGGGTTCTGCCCAGCGGATAGATTGTCTCGTTGTACGAGTGTTAGACGGTAATTGTCTAAGATTTGTCTCGGTTATATTATGTACTAAAATTTTGGAATTTATGTACCGAAATACGTTTATATTTCAATATTTAGTGAATTGCGGTTTACCGAGAGCGGAGAGTTAGAGTGTGTGGCCGGGAGAAATTACCGTCACGGATAGTACCTTAGGCCGATTAATCTTGGGCTCGGAATGGCTCGAGGACGGTTTTAGGAAAAACCGAGCCCAAGCCCAATAATTCCAATGTGAAACTTAGATTGTTCAAATGGACTTAAAGGAATAGACTTAAGACCTAATCTCGGATAAATAAATTCACGGACTTTAAGAACGGGCTTGAAGCCCATTTTCATAATCGGTGAGATACGACTTGAAGAAGTGGACCCACGGCCCAGAATTTGTGGTTAAGGATTTAGTGGGCCTTAGGCCCGAGATTTGTTAACAAACTTAAACCGATGAACCTTAGATCCGTAATCGTTGAAGTTATGGTAGATAAAATATTCTTTTGGACTTAGACCCGAAAATCTTATAATCGGATAGTTAGGGTCGAGAGTTACTCGATTAGAGCATACATTAGTGTACATACACGTTTTACTTCTAAATGGGTTTAGTGACTATATCATGTACCGGTATTCAGGTACGGGAGATATCTCGAGAGCTGTAGACTCGGATCGGGGAGAAGTCATAAACCGCATTTTGAGGTGACATTACAAGTCTTTTTGTATATGTTTTGTGAATGCATGTTGGTGTGGTTTGTTTGTTTACTTGCCTTGTTTGCTACATGCGATAATTGGATTTATATACCTTGATTTGGTGTTGATCTCATGTGTCTAAATTTCTGCATGAAAAACTGTTATGAAGTATAATATGTAAAACACTTTTGTGATGATGTATGGTTATGGGCCGCAGGCCCGGATGAGACAGGGACACTTACAGTGCACACATCCCTGCAAGACATAATGTATCTGAACCGTAATGGTATGTGGTTATGGGCCGAAGGCCCAGATGTTACAGGGGCACATATACACTTCCCTGAAAGACATAATGTACTTCAAACATATAAAGGTTTAATTAAGAATAAAATACTAAATTCTACTGTGGTGTCGGTTGGTAGCCCCGAGGAGGGTTGGGTACCTCGGGTCACATTATGCTGTTTAGCATGCCCAGGGGATGTAGGTGCACCCCTGGAAGACTTGCACCGGTTAGGTGTGTCTGAGTGCACCCTCAGGTAGCTAGCGGCCACTTGAGAGTTTTCAGTGGTTTTTGGCCTCAGAATCTACCCCTTCTGAGGTTCGACATTTGGGTTTCACACCCTGATCTGATCAGATGCGCTACCGAGACTTGACTCACAGTAGAGGGCCCATGATAATAATAAAAATAATAATAATGATAACAATAAGATAACGCATTGAGCTCAAGCAATACGAGCTATATAATACAATAAGACATTTATGTGATGGTGTGTGATTCTGATTTGCCTGTATGCTGTACTTGTGCTCGTGAGCTACTCACCCTACGAGCATGACTTCACTTTCATGTATATTTAGACTTTTAATGTTCACTGAGTAGGCGACTCACATAATCGCCACCGTTGTTTTTCAGACTTAGTTAGCGTGCAGACTCACTTATTCCTTCGACTCGGAGATCAGACGCAGACACTTCAGCAGGTAGTTGTGCATTATCTCTTGGTGGGATCCATAGGGCCATATGCACGTCATTTTTCTACACTGATTTTATTATTATTTTATCTTCCGCTGCATGATGAATAATTCGAGATGTCATAAATGTTTTATCTTCATATCGGCAGTTAGCCGGAGATGATTTGTGATATTGTGTCGGCATGATGCCGTGATGGCTTATTAATTGTTAAGCCGGTTGATCTCGTTTATTTTTATGACATCTCGTGGTTAATACATTTTCATGGAAAATGTTTGTATACCGAAGCATCGGTTTTTGGTACCCCGGGTTTCAAGAGTATTTTGGTAACTCTTTTTCATTAAATTACATTATTTTTATTTAATTGGGGTACGGGCTCCCACATTCTAAGCTTACTAACTCCAGATATGGCTCCTAAATAAACTCGGGATCAGGCAGCAGGGTTGCTGCAGAACAGTAAACTTTGAGAGCACATAACTCTCTCATTTCGGCTCCAAAAATCGCAAACTCAATGCCCATGGAAAGCTATGGGATTTAGCTAACTCTGGGCTTTGGTTTCACTCAATGCAAACAAATAGTTTGGCCGGAATCCTCTTTTTAGTAAGCAAGGGTCAGTCTGCCCGAGAGCATAACGGCCCAAGCCTCACTTCTCTTCCTCTCCTCTCTTTCTCTCTTTCTCCTTTCTTTTTTCTCTCCAGCTCCTAAAGACGAAATTGGCAGATAAGAGTGAGAGAGAGGTAATTTGTTTCACCTCTTAAGGCCTGCCCAAGAAGGTGAGTCACCACCCCACTTGCCACCTCTTTCCTTTTAGGTGCCACATGCACCAAAACGCCACCTCGTGCTTATTTCCGACCAATTGGCTCGTGCAACTCGACCTACTAGCTTGCACAACAAAGACCTTCAGCAGCATAATTCTGAGCCATATGTCTAACTCTGATTGGTTGGTTTGGCAAATTATGCATTTACCCTCATCATGCCCAATTGTGCACCGACGGGCACACCAATGCCCCGGTTGTGCACCATTTCGCACCAAATCGAGCCAACCGATAATCCCCTTGGCCAATCGTGCCTCTAATGAATCTATTACACCAAATAATCATATTCCTAATGTTTCCCGTCATTTATCTACCGATAAGATAAATCGAGTACTCGGGACACCAAACTAGGCCAACCGTGACATCGGATCACTACGAGCCCACTTATGTGCACTAGGCCAAGCCCATGCTAACCATATCATCTCAATCCGACACCAAATCATGTTACCGAGCCTAAGCCCATACTAATGTACACACCAACACTATTAACATTACCCACTTTCACTCGAATACCCGATCCAACCTACACGAACGTCCCGGGAGGACAAGCTACACATGACACTCATCATGTAAACACTTCTTTAAGCTCCAGGGTGAACCTGGAATATCACACTAGGCTTCTTAGTTTGAGAGCCCAACTCCTCCAGTGGCAAATATCGTTTTAAATTAAAGTGGGGTTTGGGCCTAATAATATCAAGCCTATTATCCGAAATATGAACTTCACCTGCCCGATTTTCAAGTGCCTCTTGATGACTTGTAAAGTAAGAATTAAAAGTCTTCCCCATACAACAGGGGGATGCAGCAAGTCTCCTTCGACATCATATGAGGTATTTTGTTACGAATTTCTCCTGTGGGAGTAGTTAAAAAAGAAATTTTTCAAATAGACAGACAACTAAGGTTTGATATCCATGAGAATAGAAGTAAAATAAGAGTAGTCATCAGAATTAGAGAGATTTTCTTGCAGGGTAGAGATCACAAACAAAGCATCTAATTCTGCCAAAATATTTCAAAAACCATTTTTCAACGCAAAAGGGAGTCCCTCTCTTACAGCAAGAGAGGGTGGTTAGTAATACCGAGAATTTCTTTTCTAAAGCCTTCAATAAACTGTCCTTCGTGGTTCCTAAAGACACTACTTACACCTCCTAAAGAGAGCTCCCTGAAAACTGCAACATCATTGTTTAGCTTTAGATATGGCTCCTCCGGCTGCATCCAATGAGTTGGGTCTTGCTGCCTCTTCAAATGGTGTTTGTGCTGGCCATGCACTATACTAATGAAATCAGTAAAAGCAATAGTGGCTTTGGTTACAACCATTCTAGGTGGTTCAATGGTTTCTCCCACCATGTTTTTATTTTGATCCCTTCAAATGGCCCATGCAATGCGGATTGAAATTGAAAGTCCTGCACTTTTGGGATCATTTCTATCCAGGATATGAAACAACCAGTCTTTTCGTGTCCGTATTATGTGCTTATCATGGTCACTCCATTCTCCCTAAGTGGAATCTCTCCAAACATGTTACGCTTCTCTGTAAAAAAAAAAACTAGCATAAGTAGTGCTCTCATCTTTAGAGTTGCATCAGTGGCAAGTTGCTTTGTCAATAATCCCGCGTCCCTTCAAACATGTTTTAACCTGCGAACAATTGTTAGACAAATGCCATGCAAACATTTTTAGGTTCGAATGGCTGGTGTGAACACCCAAATTTGACCCGTCAAAATTATATTGAGATTAGACTCCAGACATGTCTAAATGATAAGATTGATGAGTTAGACTTGGGTTGAAGCATGAATGGGGTTTAATTTTGGTAGAATTTATACATTATAGTAATTAAGACTTCTATATGCCTAGGATTAATGAGACGATTTAATCATAGGATATGTTAAGGACTAAATTGCTAAAATGTATTTTATCTCATTGAATTTGGGCTTGTTTATTTATTGAACCCAATTATATTTATTTTTGGGTTGAAGATAAATATAAAGTTCTAATTTAATAAGGTATGGACTTTTCTTCAGAGTTGCACAGCCCATTAACACCTTGCTTGCAGACAAATTTAGCTCTGATTTTCGTGGAAAATCAGAGTTAAATCATTCCTTAATAGCAAGAATGTTTTTGGTATGATTTTGACTTAAAATGAGGAATAAATATGTAATTAATTAATTAAGAGATGATTGAGGGGAGTAGTAATCAAGAAAGCAGAGGATTCTGAGCAGTCTAGGGCTTAATTACGCGGTAGGATCAATCAGGGAGGAATTAGGGGAGAATCGGGACCGAAAAAAGGAAAGAACGGGTGAGACGCGCAGGTGCGGGCGGTCATCTCGGGATGACCGCGGGCCTGGGTGGTCTTCCACCCATGACCGCCCGGCCTAGCTGTCATCCATAGGATGACCGCCGGCCATGGCGGTCATACACCCTCAGAAACGCGTTTTCTCCCCAATTTTCGCCCGTAATTTGATTCTACTCGGTTTGGGCCCAAATTTTTAGCCATTACCTTGATCATTAAGTTGGTCCACGCCCCTAAGCTACCAAGAACACTATAAATAGGACCCTCCTCTCACATTTCAGGGGATACATTCTATTACACAAACACTCTTAAAAAAGCTTTGAAGTTTGGAGAAACTCTACCTCTCCAAGCTTAAGAAATAGTTCCATAGGCAAAACTCTGGTAGAATTTCAAAGATAGCATCATCCATTGAAGGCAGTAAGAATGGAGAATCGAGAAGAACTCCAAGATTGAGTTGAGAAGTGGAAGGAAATTGTGTGGAAGGTACAACCCAAACCAAGGAGCTAGAGGAGGGCTGCAAGAGGTAATCCTAATCCCTTTTTGTCTGACCAATTATTGTTGAGATGCTGATGTTGATGATGATGTGATTGTTGTGATGCCATATCAAGAACTACGTGGGCTTTGAACCCGGTCGCCGGGGTACGTAGGTGGTTTCTAGTGGTGGAAACTCAAGCCCAATCTTCTTCTTCTCCCCTTTCTTTTTAGTTTCAGTTATTATGTGTTTCGTTGTTCACACTTGCACACTTGCGCAAGGCATACAAAATCTTTCAATTGCATAAGGTTTCGCCCCAACATGGATGGGTGCCTAAAACCTTCCCATCCATGACGAATCCCCGGGTCCAGCATCTTTGGTTCGCTATCTAGTCACCTAAACGGAGTCATATGAAGGTTTTTCCTGAGTTTTGTCCTTTAATAAAACTTGGGTGGCGACTCCAAAGATGTTGGATGACGGTTATGAAGAAGGTGTAAGGAATAGGTGAACAGGCCCAATTTTGGGTCAGGTATTCACAGCTGGCGACTCCACTGGGGACTCTGAGGGTTCAAGAAACTTTGTGCAATTATTGAATTTTGTATGTCTTTTTATGTGTCATCATAAGTGCCCTGCATTCATGATAAATTTTGTGAAGCCCTTACCGTAAGAGGGCCAGGGAATCCAAGTCCGCTATGATGCTTTCTTTAAGCGATAGTGGCTTGTGTGAACCAGTTTCTCGCTGCTCATGCAATGATAGGGATTAATGAGCCTTAGACCTCACGCGATATCTTTTATCACATGTGAGTAGGCCAAACTCTTCCTTAGCGGCAGTCTTTCAGCTCCCAACCAGTTGCATACCCTGAGCATCCCATGCATGATGAATCAATAAGTGTTGCGTGCATTTGAGTGCTTGTTGTTGTGAGTTCAAGTAGAAATACATGAGGTGCCCCTTGTTCATTCCTTCTTATATAAATCCGGAAAGACAAATGTGAGATAGTCCGTGGGGAGTCGAAGACCCTGACACCGGTCCTTTAAATATCAGGACAACATGAGTGAGGAAAATGGTGCCGAAGTGGCTGAGGACGTTCAGAGCTTACTCAAGGATCCGAGTATCATGGAAGCACTCCAAGCCCTGAAGAAAGGGAAGATGGTGTCCCTTGGGAGTAATGGGGGACAAAATTCAAAACCGGATGGCGAGCATAATGTGGTGATAGTTCAGGACAGTGATTCGGTGTTGCAAGAATCTAAGGGAGATGGGGAGAGACTTAGAAGACAAGAGGACCTCTTGAAAATCATGAAGAAGAAAGAGGACGATTGGAATTTAGATCGCCTGTCTTTGTTCCCCGAGGCTCGTTTTCCAGAAAAATTTAAGATGCCGGATATCGAGAAGTTTAGTGGAACAGGATGTCCCACAACTCATCTGAAGATTTATGTGAGGATGCTGCAACCTATGGGGATTGGGCCTGAATTAATGACCCAATTATTCCAGAGAACTTTATCTGGAGGAGCTTTGAGGTGGTTTATGACCTTGGATGAGAGCAAGATAAGCAAATGGGAGGACCTTTGTAAAAAAATCTTGAAGCAGTATAACTATAACACTGAGGTGGATGTGACCAAAAGGGATCTCGAAAAAACCAAGCAAGAAGTTCACGAGACGTTTTCCGCTTACATCTCGAGATGGCATAATAAGGCATCTTTGATGGTGGACAGACCCACAGAAGAAGATCAAGTGCAGATGGTGATCAAGAACCTACAGCCAATTTACTACGATCACATGGTTGGCAATTATTATGCCAATTTTAAAGCACTCATTGGGGCGGGAATACAACTAGAAGATGCTATTAGCTTGGGAAAGATCAGGATGCCTACGGACACCTCCAGAAGGAGTTTCAATGCGCCTCCAGGAAAAAAGCACACTGAAGTGAATCATGTCGCTATTCAGACCCCACTACAGGTTGAGTCGAATAGGAGGGAGTTTACTCCCCTCCCTATGTCTTTAGGAAAGATGTTGCAGAAGTGTGTGAAAAAGAATTTACTGCAGCCCCTGAAACCAAAATCTGGTCTTCCCTATGGAGGGGACCCTAATAAATTCTGCGGATTCCATCAGGCGGCTGGGAATGCTACAGACAACTGCGCTCGACTTCGGCATGAGATCCAAGATTTAATAGAAAGGAATGAAATAATTCTGCCCAAAAGGCCGAATACCAAGTCAAATCCCCTGCCCTTACTCGGAGAAGTCAATATGATGGAGGTCGATTCCGAGCCTGAGTTGCCATGCTATGTGCTCGATCTGAGTTGGTAAGAAGAATAACGGATCCTGAAGAAGACATGGTGATAAAACAATTGAAGAAGACTCAGGCCAATATCTCTATCTGGGGTTTACTAATGTCATCTCGCCCACATCGAGAAAAGGTACTCCAAACCATAAGCAAGGCTCATGTCCCCATCGATACCGCACCAGATGCATTGGCCAACATGATAGCTTCAGTAGAAGTTGACAGTCAGATATCTTTTTCAGACAAAGACCTTCGCTCGGGTAGGGAAGCCCATATTGATGCCCTGTACATAAACGTTCAGGCCAAGAAAAATCAGATACCCTTGGTATTAATAGATAATGGATCTGCTCTGAATGTCTGTCCTTTAAAGACCACGAGTTCCTTAGGATTTGAAGCTGCAGATTTCCTATGGTGAGGGCATATGACAATGCCAGAAGAGAAGTGTTGGGCATGATGAAACTGGAAGTTATCATCGGGCCCGCTCCTTTTTTGGTAGAGTTCCAAGTGCTCGATATCGCATCGAGTTTCAATTTGCTCCTTGGAAGACCATGGCTGCACCAAGCCCGAGCTATAGCCTCCACCTTACATCAGATGTTGCGGTTTCCTTACAAAGGGGGGATAGTCACCATTAAAGGGGAAATGGCTGAAAAGAATATCAAACCGATATTTGGGATTGAAGAAGAAGAAGAGGTGTCTTTATCTTGTTTTGTTTTCGATTCTATTAGTACCATAATGACAGATAAGCCCACTATGAGACCTCCTTATTATGACCCATTTGGCAATTCATCGGTCATGAGCATTATGGGAAAGATGAAGTATTTTCTGATTATGGGATTAGGAAGAAGGCAGCAAGGAGTGTTAGAGGTCCCTGAAATTTCGAGTGTTGTGCTTCCTTTCGGTTTGGGATATGTTCTGACTCCGGCAGAGCTAGAAGAGCAAAAGGTGAAGAACCAAGCTAAGGCAGCAGCCCGCAAGAACAAACGGGAATGGGATTTTCCCACGACTCCATACTTCAAAACACTGAATGGATATTTTGTGAAGGAAGGAGAGGACTTTCCCTTTTGCGGCTTCTCTTAATCATGGATGTGTAGCATCACGAAGACCAGAAAACCGGGATTTGAGCTATTCTTTGACTGTTATCCCGAAGAAATAAGGGAGGAAGATGAAGAAGAAAAGAGGAGGATAGATGAAGACGAGGATTTTGGTTGTAGGCATCTCTTTGGGAAAGGTGGGATCACTTGAGGATTTGTGTGTTGACTTTTGTAGGGTGCTTAGTTGAGAATTTAATGGGCAAGTTTATGTTGTGTTTTGTTTCAATAAAAGGGGCACTCTTTCTGTTATTTTAATGATGTCTTTTTATATATATGGTTCATATGAATATGGTGTGTTGGACAAACTCCCCGAAATATCTAGACGTTAATCTAAAAATGGACTATTAATGATAATAATCTTGATCAAAGCCCCAATCAGATAGAGGTCTCTAATCAAGCCATTTGAGCAAGGAAAAATTCTCATCCAAAGAGACAAAACAACAAACCAAAGAAGAGAACTACGTGAGCCTGATCTCGTGAGCCTAAAAAAAAAAAAAGAAAAGGTCATGGGTACGTAGGAAGCCCAACAAGGGTTCGGTTCCATTATTATCATTGATAATCCAAAGATTGACAAAACATAAAGGGAGTTTGTTCACTCATTTATTCGCATGCATCATAAGTATAAAGGGATAGTTGTTTGAATGAGACTCAATCCTTCTTGTGCCTTTTTCGACTTGGAGCACCGTCCCTATTCTTCTCTTTGACTAGACGATTGGGCAATCTAAAGCCTAGGGGCACCAACTCTTCTAAGAATGCTTCTCTCATCAGACGCAAGGACCTCTCAGTATCAGCCACATCCTCTTTCAGCCACTCCAAATATGCCAATGAGGGGTGTATCTCGAAATGACCACCAGTACCTTCTCTCAAGGCCAGAGCCCAACCTCCTTTGATGACTTTTAGAGCGGCCATCTCCATGGGTCCTGTGGTAGGAGTTGGGATAGTTGATGGAACTACTTGATTTATGCCGAATGGTCTCAGGATCCTGTTTGGACGATAGTATGTGGATTTCTCTAGACCCGGGAGTGGGACCCAATCCTTGCATAAAGTACGAATGACTACCTCTTGCATCCCCAACCACCTGCAATACCACGTGATTTGTGCGCCTGTGAGGTCCCTCATGAAGATGGTCCAATCCCGAATGGTGTGGAAGAAGACGGAATAACCACGACGAATGTAATTTGGAGGATTGGTTTGAGACCGTTCAATCAATGTGAGGTGTTCATACAACCACATCTGAAAAGTATGAGAATCAGCATGATAACGATGATGCTTCAAGAATCAGAGTGGGAGAATTTATACCTGAAGCAAGAGGGGAGAGCCAGACATAGGAGCTGAGGGATCGTCCACCAGTTTGTCTAGACAATAGAGGGTTTCACCTAAAATCACCGGAGTAAGGCTCTTTTTGTAAAAAAGTTTAGCCACCAAAGCACCGACTCGGAGAGGACAAACACCCGAGGAGCCTACTAGGAGAAATTCATGTGTCATCACAAGGGCGAGATCACGGTTTCACTTTTCTCTCCATCCGACATCACACTCCCCCGGATGATGTTCCGAACCACCAAGGAAATATTGGTCAACAATTTTCGATAAGTCAAGATAGTTGTGCTGATCCAGAAGAAAACTAAGCTGCCCATTAGCCAAGAGAAGAAATTTGCTAACCTCTTTCAGAATGGGCTTTGCAAGAGAAACCATGACAACTTCGCTTATGAATTTGGCACCCATGAATGTGTTGAATTCATCAATAGAAGGACAAAGCTCCGTCATGTCTTGACCGAAGCGAAAAACGCGACGACTCTTGTCCCAGAATTTTGTAGCGACACGAATCAAGTTCTCCTCCACTGCCACGCCACGAAGTTGGAACAATGTGGAAAGTCCCAGCACCGCAAAACTCAGACGGCATATGCGGGGCACACTCGCCATCCATTGAAGCACCTTGGCATGAAAATTCTCACTCATGTTTGTTTTGGATGTGTGTTGAAGGGATTCTGGGGTTTATGAGGGTCTTTAGACGTCCCCAGAGCTGTATTTATAGTATTTTGAGATGAGAGGACTCGTGAAAAACCTTAAAGCCCAAACCCAAAAGCAAAAAAAAAAGGAAAAAAGGAAAAAATCCGGGAGCTATGACCGTCAGCGCGGGCGGTCATGACGAGAAGACCGCCACGCCTGGCGGTCATCCATACAAGACTGCCGGGTAGTGGCAGTCATCCCTCCTCACGACCGCCCGGCCGACACTATTCACCTAAAATTTTTTTTTGAAATAATTCCAGAAAATTGAGAGAGAAAGAAAGAGGGGGGGGGGGGGAGGGAGAGAATATGAAAGAGAGACGAGGAAAACATGTGTATCTATCACTTAAGGGGCATTTTATGATCTTTTACTTGAATTTACAATGATATGTGTTGTGATGAGTTAGACTTGTATTTTGCTTTAGAATGATGAGTCTTTTGAAGATGTGATGAGCCTATTCTCTGGACGATTGCCTCGAATAAGGGAGGATCCGAGGGATCCGCGAACATGCTCGACCTAGACCAGCCGAGACCAGGGGCAGGTACCCCTAAGATAGAAGTAGAATTGATGAGAGTCATTAGGGGCAGATATCCTTAAAAGTAGAGTAGATGAAGATGTTGCGGGATAGATATCCCAGGGACGTTGTCCCGATGTAGAGGAGCACCGAGACGATGTAGATGAACCACGGGATGATTCACATTAGCTCTTGGGACCAGGAAAATCCCAAAACCCCCGTAGGAGGGAGATAATATCCTTAGTTAGCAAAACCCCCGCAGGAGGGAGATAATATCCTTAGTTGGCAAAATCCTCACGGGAGGGCGACAATATCCCTAGTTAGCAAAATCCTTACGGGAGGACGATAATATCCCTAGTTAACATAGGTGAGATGATCCTTAGTTAGCAAAACCCCCGCGGGAGGGAGATAATATCCTTAGTTGGCAAAATCCTCACGGGAGGGCGACGATATCCCTAGTTAATATAGGTGAGATGATCCTAGTTAGCAAAACCCCTATAGGAGGGAGATAATATCCTTAGTTAGCAAAACCCCCGCAGGAGGGACATAATATCCTTAGTTGGCAAAATCCTCACGGGAGGGCGACAATATCTCTAGTTAGCAAAATCCTCACGGGAGGGCGACAATATCCCTAGTTAGCAAAATCCTTACGGGAGGGCGATAATATCCCTAGTTAGCATGGGTGAGATGATCCTTTGTTAATGACTTTTGGGACCAGAAAAATCCCGAAAGAAACCCCGGGATGAGATGATTCCCGGTAGCTCTTGGGACCAGGAAAATCCCAAGAGATAAGATGAGTCAGTCACAAACCTCGGGATGAGATGATTCTCGAGGTGGAGCATGTGATGCTCCAACCATTGGTCCACAATACTCACACTCGTTATCCAAATTTGGTTGTTCCTTCCTTGTGTTGCCTCGTCTTTAAGTTTCAAAGACTCACCAACGAGGGGCATCTGTGAACACCTAAATTTGACCCGTGAAAATTATATTGAGATTAGACTCCAGACATGTCTAAATCATAAGATTGATGAGTTAGACTTGGGTTGAAGCATGAATGGGGTTTAATTTTGGTAGAATTTATACATTATAGTAATTAAGACTTTTATATGCCTAGGATTAATGAGACGATTTAATCATAGGATATGTTAAGGACTAAATTGCTAAAATGTATTTTATCTCATTGAATTTGGGCTTGTTTATTTATTAAACCCAATTATATTTATTTTTGGGTTGAAGATAAATGTAAGGGTCCAATTTAATAAGGTATGGTTTCTTCAGAGTTGCACAGCCCATTAACATCTTGCTTGCAGACAAATTTAGCTCTGATTTTCGTGGAAAATCAGAGTTAAATCATTCCTTAATGGCAAGAATGTTTTTGGTATAATTTTGGCTTAAAATGAGGAATCAATGTGTAATTAGTTAATTAGGAGATGATTGAGGAGAGTAGTAATCAAGAAAGCAGAGGATTCTAAGCAGTCTAGGGGTTAATTACGCGGTAGGATTAATCAGGGAGGAATTAGAGGAGAATCGGGACCGAAAAAGGAAAGAACGGGTGAGACGCGCATGTGCGGGCGGTCATCTCGGGATGACCGCCGGGCTTGGGCGGTCTTCCACCCATGACTGCCCGGCCTGGCTGTCATCCATAGGATGACCGCCGGCCATGGCGGTCATGCACCCCCAAAAATGAGTTTTCTCCTCGATTTTCGCCCGTAATCTGAATATACTCGGTTTGGGCCCAGAGTTTTAGCCATTACCTTGATCATTAAGTTGGTCCACGCCCCTAGGCTACCCAGAACACTATAAATAGGACCCTCCTCTCACATTTCAGGGGACACATTCTATTACACAAACACTCTTCAAAAAGCTTTGAAGCTTTGAGAAACTCTACTTCTCCAAGCTTAAGAAATAGTTCCATAGGCAAAACTCTGGTAGAATTTCGTGGATAGCATCATCCATTGAAGGTAGTAAGAAGGGAGAATCGAGAAGAACTCCATGATTGAGTTGAGAAGTGGAAGGAAATTGTGTGGAAGGTACAACCCAAACCAAGGAGCTAGAGGAGGGCTGCAAGAGGTAATCCTAATCCCTTTTTTTCTGACCAATTATTGTTGAGATGATGATGTTGATGATGATGTGATTGTTGTGATGCCATGTCAAGAACTACGTGGGCTTTGAACCCGGTCGCCAGGGTACGTAGGTGGTTTCTAGTGGTGGAAACTCAAGCCCAATCTTCTTCTTCTCCCATTTCTTTTTAGTTTCAGTTATTATGTGTTTCGTTGTCCACACTTGCACACTTGCACAAGGCATACAAAATCTTTCAATTGCACAAGGTTTCGCCCTAATATGGATGGGTGCCTAACACCTTCCCATCCATGACGAATCCCCGGGTCCAACATCTTTGGTTCGCTATCTAGTCGCCTAACCGGAGTCATATGAAGGTTTTTCCTGAGTTTTGTCCTTTAATAAAACTTGGGTGGCGACTCCAAAAATATTGGATGACGGTTATGAAGAAGGTGTAAGGAATAGGTGAATAGACCCAAGTGATTTTGGGTCGGATATTCACAGCTGGGTCCCAAAATTTTTTCCAGAGTTTGTAATTCCCCCCATTAAGTTTAGTTGGCTTCTGCTTTTATAGTCCCTTGTTAGGTGAATTATGGGTATCCTCAATGCAATGTGTACCGCATCAAGTATAGGCTATGGAAGCTACTACTCATCAAAATAAATAGCCGAAAAATTGTAAGTGTCTCGCTTCGCAATTAATGAATTGCCTTGATCTCCTGGTATTATTGGATTACATCTGGAACCTCTTGCAAAGACCCTAATAAACTGTGATGGCTCAATAAAGTCAACTTGGTGGCTATTAGCTTTGGCTAAGAATACCTTACCTTTGTTCAAAAAAGGATGGCTTTATCTTTAAGGAAAGAATTTGTACTGATTCTACGATAACTACATAGAACCCTTTGTTAGTTCATGCTTTTAATTCTAGTGCCCGGATAACTCTAGAATTAACAATATATTTTCTCTATAAGTTTGGTTTTTCAGAATTTTGCAAACTCCTTAACTATTATATTTGGATTTAAATTAGGCTTTTTATTAACAAACTCGTAAAGTGAGGGTTTATTTTAAATGCAGGCATAGAAAGAGAGATTTTTTTTTGTCGAAATAGAGAATTTATTTTAGTTTAAGAAAGATTGAGATCCAAATTATGGAAAAAAATAAAAAGACATAGCGCTTGAAATTTCCAAATTTTTATTCAATTTACTATTATTTTTTTTTATGAGAATAGGAAGGTAGAGCCCATTATATTAACTAGTAACGAGGCACAACAGCCCCAGCTGAGTGAAAATACAAAAGAGATTGGATACCCACAGGCCTGACTTAAAAAACATGAACCCAGGGGTAGAAGATTGCGCTAAGTTAGCCCAGCCATCTGCCACCCTATTTCCCTCGTACAAAACATGTCGTACTCACACCTCTCAAGGCCTCGTCAATCACTCCTTCAAAGTGAGAACAAGGGATCGTACAACTAAAGGAGGGAACAATGAAGAATTAAGGAGTTGTAGCACCACCATTGAGTCCACTTCCAACTCAAGGCACTGAATGCCCAAGTCCTAAGCAAGCCTAAGACCTGCACAAACTCCCAAAAGTTATGCTCCCAAAGCTGAGCATGAACCAATACAGAAGCAAAAGCCTCCAATCCAATGCCCCAAGTGATTGCGTAATACACCTCCAGTCCTGGAAAGATTATTGCCCCGGTGAGATGCACCATCTGTATTCAACCATATCCATCCTTTTGGGGACATAAACAACCTACTAATTGTTGCACTCTAGGTACACTCCCAGTATCTCCCATACCCGATTACTCAACGGCCAGCTTCACCTCTTGCACCCGATGTCAAACCAACTGAAAAGCCTAGGAAGTACTCCTTCCTCCACCATTAAAAATAAAGTTATTCCTACACCACCACAACTAATGGATCGCTAGGCCAAAGAAAATCGTGGAATGAGTCAACCAAGGACTAGAAGATTGACGGCCCTTCAGATTCTATAACAACCGATCCTTCAAATTTAGATTGAAGAAAGCTCCTCTCTCCCTTACCGGAACTACCAACTCCCAAAACTCCCGTGCAAATCGACAATCACGCAAAATATGAATAACAGTCTCAACCTCCTCTTCACACCAAGAACACAAAATCTGCTTCCAAATACCGCCTACAATGCTCCATATTAGTCATCAAACGATTAAACCGACTTGCCACATGAAATTGCAAACTTGCTATGGCCTAGGCCACTTCCAAACAAGACTCCATACTTCCTCAGATGGTGTCTGTAACCCAACATTCAGTATCATATTTAATGGTAAAAGTCACCAATAGGCGAGCCAGCCCAAGCCAAAGAGTTTGGGCCCCCTGAACCCGCAGGAGGAAATAGCCGCCAGGGCCAAACATACCGAGGATGGAAAGTAAGGAGCAATGGAACTCCACTTCCACAAAAACGAGGTATCCACAAAATCCACCACCAAAAAGTGAATAACATCCTTCGAAATGGGAACCACAACAAGCAACTCCAAGACTCCCAAATCACCTGCCCAATTTTCCTTCCAAAATCTGACTCGTTGGCCATTCTCCACACATCACTGTAACCCTGCATCAACATCGATCATACCTTACAAATTCCCTCCCTACATTAGAACCATTACCCACTACCAAAGAAGACGGACACGAGGAATCGACAACCTTATACTTAGTATGGAGAACACATACCTATAGTTCATCAGCTTTGGTCAACAATCCCCAATCCAACTTCATCATAAAGCTTGTATTCATCACTGAAGCCGATCAAATCCCCAAAGCCCTGAGGAGGAAACAATCTGTCACGATACTTGATGGATGCGTCGTTGATCACGTTATGAGCCCCAAATAAATCCACGACTTTTAGCATCCAACTTATCTTTGATGGTTACCGGCAAGCTCGAAGCTTGCATAATTAAAGTAGGTAAAAGCGAATAAGACTGACTGCCCAAAGGTGATACGAGCATCCAAGGACAAAGATCGGGCCTTCTATCCCGACGAGCGCACCTCTACCCGATCTAACAAACCCCGATAAGTGCCATGTTGTACTCGACCGTAAAGAAGGGGGGCTCCCAAATAACGCTCCAAATTCAGTGTCTTTGGGATACCACTGAATGAACTAAGTTGTTCCACTACATCTTTAGATATATTTTTAGACCAGAAGAGTAGGGATTTTTTCTGTGCTTACCAATTGTCCTGAAGTATCAAAAAAAGAGTCTAAACAGTCCAACATACAACTCATTTGTGCCATCATGGCCTCCCCAAATAAAAGCAAGTCATCTGCGAAAAACAAATGTGAGAGCTCAAGACCACCCCGACAAGGGGAGACTGATCCAATGACCATTCTGCACCTGTTACACAAAAAAAATATGCGAGGAGAAAGAGGTTCTCCCTACCGGATGCCCCTTGAAGGAGCAAAAGCCACAGTCTGCTCCCCATTCCAAAGGACCCTCATCGAAGAAGAGGAGATACAGTTCATATTCAGAGTAACTAGAGGGCCATGCAATCCAACCAAGTACAACGTCTCATGAATGAAAAACTAAGCCGGTCATATACTTTTTCAGATCAATTTTGAGAGCCACATAGCCACTCGTCCCCATCTTACGGTGCATAGAATGGACCACCTCCAGCGCCACAACTATATTATCAGTAATGTGCTGTCCCGGAACAAAACTACTATGAGCAGTCCCTATCACCTGATGCATGACCTCACACAACTGCCAGCAATAAGCTTCATTTGATCACCTTGTAAGACACATTACACAAACTAATAGGCCTCAAGTGCATTAATTTACCATTATTTACTAATTCATAAACAAATCTCAGTAACTAGTTTGTTATTTTTGGTAGTTGTACATGAAAAAATGGTGGTTAATGATTAAAAAAATTGAACATGGAACAGTTAACCCAATTGCCACCAAGATCCCTCTCTCCAAAACCAATTAAGTAGTGAAAGCAACAAGTATTTTCCTTGTTTTGTTTATTTTTCTAATCGCTTTAATTGGTTTGGTAGTGATGATTTCAACCATTCAGCATTAATCTCCCTTTATTCAATCTCTTCCTTTACAACACCCAACCTATTAGACAATTTTAATTAACCCCAAAACCACTAAACACCCCTCCAGCCCTATCCCGTGGCCCCTCTTCCCCACCCACTTAATAACACCATCATCTAGATGTTTGAGGCTATATTTCTTCCTTTTTTATACTTTGTTTCTTCATTCAATCGACCACTGGGTTTAAGGAGGAGAGTGGGGAGGGGAGAAGCAGCAGTTCTATGGCCATTTGGATTTGGCTTACGGCTCCAGCTTGCTACTTTTGTTGGGATACAGGGAGGTGGAGGAGACTACTCCGACCATGGGTAGTAGAGCATGATTTTTTTTTTTAGAAACAGACGAGAGGGTAGAGGATGTTGATGCTATTACTTAACGATTAATAGGATTAAAGCCTTTTTTATCCCTATGTAAGCCCCTAAAATCGGAAGTCATCTCTGTATTGGATTTTGGCTTATTTCATCCCTCTATTTACCCCATCTGTCATATTTGGTCTATTTTACTGGAATCCGGCGGAAATTGTTGATCTACCAAGTTTTCCAATGTCACATTAGCTACGTAGGACCCACATTTCAGGTCCAAAAAAAAATCGTGGGTTGTGATTGTGGCTAACATGGATCTGACATTTGGGTCCCACATAGCTGACGTGGCACCGAAACTTGCCATAATAAAAATTTTCGCCGGATTTTTGTGAAACAGACCAAATTTGGGCAAATGGGGGTGAATGGGGGATGAAAATAAGCCAAAATTCAACACAGAGATGACTTCCAACTTTGATGGCTAAGATAGGGATAAAAAAAGGATTTAATCCACAATTAATATATGGATTTTGGCCCCTCAGCATACTTGTACTCTTTAGTTTGATCCTGCATATTTTTTTTTTGTTCCAGTACGTATAAGTTGGTGTTTAGTTTGGTGGTAAGTGTCATGTGGTATTTCTGGTTGAACATCTTAAACTATGGTAAAACTGGGTGGGAAGCTCGGTGAACTGCTGGAAAATGTGTTGGATCTACGTTTGTCGCGTGAACATGAATGAAACGCCGTCGTATCATGGTAGTATGACATCGTTTTGAGCATCGGGCAACAGCCTAATTTTGGACTACATCCACATCAGCATATATCCCGTCCGAAACCCATGACTAACCAGAAAAAAAAAATTGGGTATATAGATGTCCCAAAATAAGTTGTGGGTACACGCAAAGTATAAAATTTGGGTAGTAAAAATATACTCAAAACCCATAGATGGTTTTAACTAATTAGCGGATTATTTGGCAGGCAGAACGGTCAACAACTGAAAAGAGGAGGGAAGGGAACTCATACCACGGGGAGCTCTGGTTCTGGAATCATCTCGAGTGTGTTAGACTATGGAACTCTCTAGAGTAGAGTAGAGTCTGTAGAGAACCTTAAAAAATTAGCCCAGAAAAAAGAAAAACAAAATGTCACCCACCACCCTCCCGCTCCACTATAAAAACATCCCCCCAGAATCCCACTGATCTTCAGACCAAAGAAAATCACACTCCCTGTTTGTTGCATTTGGTGTTGCCTACTTACTTGTAAATAATCAATCACTTCCTCGTTATCGTTTCTTTCGCTGGGCGAGAAAGAACAAGCAGTCAGCCGATAATGGCCATGGATGAGGATTTTGAGTTCCCAACCGCCGGCGAAAACATGGAGGAGGAAGACTTGATGGACGCCGTGCCGGAGGAGGAGGAGGGTGATCCCTTGCCTCCGGTCATGAAGGCGGGTGAGGAGAAGGAGATTGGAAAGAATGGGCTCAAGAAGAAGCTGGTCAAGGAAGGCGAAGGCTGGGAGACTCCCAGTTCTGGCGATGAAGTTGAAGGTATAGTCGCCCTACCGTATTGGCTTAACCAATCTTTTGAAGCTTCTGTGATTGTTACTCTTTTCCTCCTCATTCCGATATCCTCGTCGTGAATGGATGGCAGTGCACTATACTGGGACTTTGCTTGACGGAACCAAGTTCGATTCAAGTCGTGACAGAGGAACTCCTTTCAAGTTCAAGCTTGGCCAAGGTATGCATCGTTCTTCTCCTTCCTTAATTAAAAATGTTCTAGTTTTTTTGCATTTTCATCTTTGTATCTGTTGGATTAGTGACTTGGTAGCTGATACTGACTTCTTCTCATCCACGCCTTAGTTATTGATTAGGAAAATCTCCATTTTGCTGCCTACAGTTAATCTCTAGATGCCGTAAGAAATCGTGTATTGAAAATGAAACATAAATCCAATTTGTTGTCTTCACATTGTGACAATAGTTTCCAAGGTATTCTGCATCTCAATACCCATAAACAGATTTCATAAAAACGGGATGCCAAACAAAGATATTGGTTGTGATGGGCCACTAAATGAAATGACTGATTGTGTGGTTGGGTTGATCTGCTATTAGCAATAACGTTCAACTTCTTCTTCTTCTTCTTCTTCTTCTTTTTTTTTTTTTCCTTTTTTGATCTTTTTTATGTATACTGGTGGAATGTTGTTCTGCAATTTGTGTTACGCGTAGTAAGTTCTGCTCTTTTTTTTTTTTTTTTTTAATCTTAACAGGACAAGTGATCAAAGGCTGGGATGAGGGCATTAAGACTATGAAGAAGGGTGAAAATGCCATCTTCACCATTCCTCCGGAATTGGCCTATGGCAAATCTGGATCCCCTCCAACTATTCCTCCGGATGCAACTCTTCAATTCGATGTGGAGTTGTTGTCCTGGAGTAGTGTCAAAGACATTTGCAAAGATGGCGGAATTTTCAAGAAAGTACTTGTTGAAGGCGAGAAGTGGGACAATCCTAAGGATCTTGACGAAGTGTTCGGTATGATTTTGTTACTCGGCACCATTTATTCACAAGACAAAGCTGTTGAATATTCTACTCTTCTTTTTCCTTACCATATCGCATTGCTCTTGATGCAGTCAAGTATGAAGCGCGGCTGGCTGATGGTACAATCATCTCGAAGTCTGGTGGGGTTGAATTCACTGTTGGAGATGGTTTGTATCTTTGTAAATTGATGTGCTTTTGAAAGTAATATGTGCTTTTTATATGTTCTCCAATCAAGGTCTAATGCGATCTCTTGTTAAATTTTAGGATATTTCTGCCCTGCCTTGGCGAAAGCTGTTAAGACAATGAAAAAGGGAGAGAAAGTACTCTTAACAGTGAAACCACAATGTGAGTGCAGTCTCGCCCAGATATATTGATTTTATGATACACAACACTGTTAGCCTGTATAGGTTGATGCTGATTTTTTTGATTTATGTAGATGGATTTGGAGAGGATGGAAGGCCTGCAACAGGTGATGAGGGTGCGGTTCCTCCAAATGCCAACCTTGACATTGTGCTTGAATTGATCTCTTGGAATTCTGTATCTGACGTTACTAAGGACAAGAAAGTCATGAAGAAGATTCTGAAGGAGGGAGAGGGATATGAACGACCAAATGATGGGACAGTTGTTCAAGGTAATATATCTTGAAAGGGTAATTATACTGTCAGTACTCTCTTGACAAGCTTTGTGCATATGTATCCAACTGATTTCCAAATGTTTCTGGTCTGTTAGTGAAACTGATTGGGAAGCTCATTGATGGGACCATTTTTGTGAAGAAGGGTCATGATGAGGAGCCACCATCTGAATTCAAGATAGATGAAGGTAACACTTTCTTGGGAGGGTTTCTTCTCTTTTTGATAGCTTCTTCCTATAAGTCTCTGCAGGAATGCTGATGCCTAACTAATCAACACGGAATTGTCTGCAGAGCAAGTGGTTGATGGACTAGACAGAGCTGTAAAGACGATGAAGAAAGGTGAAGTTGCATTGGTGATCATTCAACCAGAATATGGATTTGGTGCATCTGAGACGAAACAAGAACTGGCAAATGTTCCAGCCAATGCAACCCTTTACTACGAAATTGAAATGATATCTTTCACCAAGGTCGGTCTCTTACTTTTACATTCTTTTGTGCTAATAATACTCTTGGATGTGTGAAGAACAATTATTGAATTATCCGTTAATGATTGCAGGAAAAAGAGTCATGGGATATGAACACACAGGAGAAAATTGAAGCTGCAGGGAAGAAGAAGGAAGAAGGAAATGCCTTGTTTAAAACTGGAAAATATGATAGAGCCTCCAGGAGATATGAGAAGGTATGTTAGTTGTGCAATTCATATTTAAGCAAATATGCTTTAATTTAGGTTGTCTGGTCTTCTATTGGATGATGTAACAAATTTATTCTCTGTTACAGGCTGTGAATTTTATTGAGTACGACTCCTCTTTCAATGACGAGGAGAAGCAGCAGTCAAAGGCTCTAAAAATTAGCTGCAAACTTAATAATGCAGCTTGCAAGTTGAAACTAAAAGACTACAAGCAGGCCGAGAAGCTGTGCACTAAGGTTTAAGCGTTTTCAGCACTTGGAATATAACGAACTCTGTTACTTTACATTTCATGTATGCTTAACATTTACTAGCAATTTCGCTGGTCGCATGGTAGGTGCTGGAGCTTGACAGTAGGAACGTGAAGGCCTTGTATAGGAGGGCTCAAGCATATATGGGGCTTGTTGATTTGGAGCTGGCAGAGATGGACATCAAGAAGGCTCTTGAGATTGATCCCGACAATAGGTGAGTTTTCGTTGTTTACACTTAAATGTCCGTGTTGACATGCCCTATCTGCTGGAAACATTATAAAGAGCGACATAAGCCCAGGGCTCTGCTGATTATAAAGAGCGACATAAGCCCAGGGCTCTGCTGGTTTTACTCGTGTCTTTTTGGTATATTAAGAGAGAAAACAAAAAGTACATCATAAAATCTCTGAGGACTTGAGCCCCGGAGGCATCTGCTGGTTTTACTCGTTTGTTCATCAATTATTGGACATTGGATAACCGATTGCCTTTCCTCCTCCGTTCTGCTTGTCCAACTAGGGATGTGAAGCTGGAGTACAAAATACTGAAGGAGAAGGTGAGAGAGTACAATAAGAGGGATGCAAAGTTCTACAGCAATATGTTTGCCAAGATGAACAAGGTAGAGCAAGCAAAATCCAAACCAGCTATGAGTTGGAAAACCAGAGTTGTAGTTGCAATTTGGTGTTTTGGTGTACTGTTATTAATGGTTAATTTCTTCATACGTCTGATATTTGGTATGGAAATGCAGACTGTGGCAGCAAAGCAGGAAGCAATGCCTATGGCTATAGATAGCCAAGCATGATTGCGAGCTAGCTCCTTTCTTTCCACCCTTTAGTTTGGTCGACAGAAGATATGAGTGTGTATCATTTGGTTGTGCTTTAAAGCTTATCGAATGCTCTGCTCATACCATTGTGCCATATTTTATGTTCTGCTCATTTATATATAATAAAAAAAAAAGTTTGACAAGACTAGTAACGAGGCATTTGATGATGCTGTAGAATAACATGCACTGTTAAGAGTTCTGCTTGCAAGTTGCACCTGGTTCTCCCTCTCTTTTATCCTGGTTTTGGGGCCACCAAGAGGAAGAAAACAATCGGTATTCATATGTGACACATGCATATCACACTAAGGATTTAATTGAAAAAAATGTAGACTAAGATGGGACCTCTAGACCTCTAGAATTGCCAACGCTTTGTTGGTATCAGTGTAGAGATTGATTTCCTAGCTAATGTCAAGTTTCCAAAATCTATTCCTTATTCTGGTAATTTTTTTTTCCCCTTTTCTTCCCAAAGGGGAAAGTATTCGTCATTACCACAAGGCCGCTAAGAAATTACTGTGAGTTTAGTATGCTCGGTATGTAATCGCTAGCCACTAAGAAATTAGAGAGCGAGACACATAATTGCTAGTGGCCTAAGCCAGAAATTATTCTAAAGGAGGCCAAGAATAAATATTCATATGATATTTATTAAATCATATATGAAAAAAATTAATGCATTTTCTGAATGTAAACAATGATAAAAAAAAAATTCAACAAATTTATAAAACATGAAAAGTAATTAAAATTCTGTATATAATTAAGTATGATTATCATTATAAAATTTATATTGTAAAAATTAAGTTATGAATGATAAAAAAAAATTAGTAGAAACAGTGGATTGGAGATTTTTGCTCAATGTATTGGGGATCCCCTTTCGCCATACCTATTTGTAATTTCCCTGGAGGTGCTTTCGTGTCTACTTACCAAAGCAGCAAGGGAGCAGCAACTCCCTTTCTATCCAAAATGTTCCCAAGTCCAGATTACTCATCTGTGCTTTACAGATGACTTATTGGTTTTCTCTGATGGAAGTCTCAAAGCAGCAGCCACTATTACTCGCCTGTTTAAAGAATTTTTTTTTTGTCGGGCTTGAAGTTAACCCTATGAAGAGTGAAGTTTTCTTGGCAGGCATTTCTGAGAGCTTGGAGCATCAATTTCTTAGCATATGTGGTTTCTCCAAGGGTACCTTGCCTGTGAGATATCTCGGAGTGCCACTAATTTCTGGCCGGCTTGCTCTAGCTTACTGTCAGCCCCTTATTGAGAAAATTACTGCACGAATTCGCTCATGGAGTTCTAAATACTTGTCTTTTGCTGGCAAACTGCAGCTGGTAGTGTCAGTTTTATTCAGTATGCAAAATTACTGGACAAGTATTTTTATATTACCAACTAAGGTGGTAAAAGCAGTTGAAAGCTTGTGTGCTGCCTTTCTATGGTCTGGTGACTCCGCCAATAAAAAGAAAGCTAAAGTGGCATGGTTCGACCTCACCTTGCCTAAACAGGAGGGAGGCTTAGGTTTGAAGAAGATGAAGGATTGAAATCAAGCACATATTGCTCGGCATCTTTGGAATATTATGCTTTGTGCGGGATCCCTATGGGTTGCCTGGGTTCATACTCATATCCTCAAAGGCAAGAGCTTATGGAGCCTACCTATTCCATCTAGTTGTTCCTGGAGTATCCGTAAGATCCTTAAACTAAGACCTAAATTCTCTGCTGCAATTGTGCATTCTATAGGAAATGGCGAACAGACTTTTGTCTGGTGGGACAACTGGCATCCGCAAGGGCCTCTCGTCTCCTTGATCCCTGTCACACAAATACCCAGCACAAAAATTCCGATTAATGCTAAAGTAAGTCTGTTACTTTCAGGGCATTCTTGGAACTGGCCTGTTAGCCGTCTACCCAGATTTGTTGACATCCAACATGTGGCCATCAACTCTATTGTTCCCACTTCTAATCCGGACCAAATTCTTTGGAACTTAACCCCTTCTGGTAACTTTACTGTCAAAAGTGCATGGCAGTTTGTAAGATGCTCAAAGCCTCGAGTTGAATGGTACAAATTGCTATGGTCTCCTGGGTTTATACCTAAGCACAGTTTCCTTGCTTGGTTTGCCATCTTAGATAGACTATCTACAAGGAAAAGGCTACAAAAATGGGGGGTACTTACTGATGCTAGTTGCTTTTTATGCTCTCAGGCAGTTGAAACCCGAGATCATCTATTTTTTGAATGCTATTTCTCTACAGCAGCTTGGTCCAGAGTTCTTGCTTTATGCAATGAATTCAGACTAGTAAGTTCTTGGGATGGGGAATTCTGCTGGGCAAAACAATTTCTCCAGAAGAAATTTATCAAAGCCATGATTTTGGGGCTTGCATGGTGCGCTACTATCTATCATCTATGGCGAGAAAGGAATGCAAGATTCCATACTCATTGCTCCAGATCACCTGAGGCAGTTGCTGCTGATGTCTGTTCGAACTTAAAGCTGCGCTTTTCTAGTTTAACAACTCTGAAAGCTCGTAAACTCTCTGCAGAAATGCAGCAGCTTTGTGCATATTGGGGGATTAGGTTCTTATCTGCCACATCAGAGTTTTCTTAGTTCTTCATGTAATGTTGTTATTGTTTTCTTGCACATCTTTGTGCTCCCAGTTTTTCCTGGTTATTCTTGCACTCAATTGTTAGGGGTTCCCTAACCGAGTTTTATGAAATGAGATTTGATTTGATTCTAAAAAAAAAATAGTAGAATTATTTATATTATCCTTATGAATGATTACTATAGACTTTTTAAAACTATAGCAAATTACATATTATAATATTTTTTCAAGTTGAATTTAAGAGTGGTCATGCACATTTTTAATGGACCTAGATGTAAACCGTAGAAAGTGGCCACCCTTTGTGGTCCCTAATCTTCGCCACTGTATCTGGCGGATCCATGTCAAACATAAAAAATTTGGTTAACTAAGACAAATGCGGGAAATATTTATCTTTTCATGTGAAGAGAAAATATTTTTATCATGCATGCATTCTGTTTTTGAACGTGTAAAAATGAAATACTTCGACAATTTTGGTGGAAAAGAGTAATAAAATATAGAAGCTAAATCTTATTTGGATAAATGACATTTTTTTATCATTATAATATGTCTTTATTTAAAATGTTGTCTCTATACTCGTTTTTTTTTATATTGGTCACTGTACATTTTGAAATGATCCATTTTAGTATTCCTAGCCACCTGTGCCATGTGTCGCCTGTTGATTTGCCAAACGGGCTGTATCCATAAGACTCGGATTGTGTGAATTTTTGACCCATTTCAAGCGAGAATGGGTTATTCTCATAACCAAACAACAAACCCATGTCGTCTTCTCTGTACGGTCTTGTGTATCCGAAAGTGCCTACAGATTAGACAAGGTGAATGTGGACTTCCCATGGTTTATTAAGCTAATGAGAGTACATCAGACCCGGTAGCCTCTTCTGTGTAGAAAGTGTATGGCCGGGTGCTTAATTTCATAAACTTCATTTTTCTTGAAATTTTCGTTTCCTCAGGTCAAGATGTAATGAACAATTTTCTTTTCTTCACTACATTATGCCTTGCAAATTAGTTAGCCATTTGGTGAGGAAGCAAGTGAATATTCATCCAGAAAATCAGCTGTGCAATTTGATAATCAGCTGTGCAATTTGATTTTTAAGTAGCAAATAATGCAATACCAATAGATTACTCAGTTTTTTTAAAAAAAAATGATTAAAACAAACAATGGAATCAATAATAAAGAAGATAGGATACTACAGCACCTCATCTGGAAAATGCGGCTCATCAAACATTCTTTTTTTTCTGTTCTTTTTAACTTTTTGGTCAAATAGATAGTTGCCATTAATACTATCAATAAATGTGTATCATGATTGCAATTTTAAGGAGCCAATCAGAAAATAAAGCATAAAGTATGTTGTATTATTAAAGTGTGTTATATTATTAAACTATGCTATAAGTGGGATGATGAGTCATCACCCACTTTTGTCCTTTTTGGTTTGTATTTCAGTACTCCCGTCTATATAAGGGAGCTTGTGAACTTTGGAAGGGGGCATCAGAACTAGGGGTGAGCAATCGGTCGGTACGGCACATACCGTGCCGATAAGGGATCGATATGAATTTTCCGACTACTCTATCTTCCGACCGATGCCGCCCCGTTAAGCCATATATGCCGATCGGCATGATGTCGATATATACCGATATCGGTACGGCCGGTATGCATGCCGACCGATTCCATAACTTCATACGCATTCTTTTTTTTTTTTTCACAAGGCTGACGATTGGGGGAGAAGAAGAATCGAAGACAGTAGAAAAATGGAAGAAAATTGTGAATACTGACCGATACCACTACCTTCATCCCCAATTTTGTTTGTCCAGAGGACAAAGAAGAGAACTTTTTTGATCAAACGATGTCAATCCATCTTTTTAGCCCACATCCATCCCAAAATTCAACACTAAATTACTAAATCGGTACTGCCATAAGCAAAAAATACCCAAAATCAATGAAGACATACCAAAAACCCCCCCAAAAATTAAACCCAACAACTTACCCAAGTCAGTATTCGGTCGGTACCGGCTTGGTTGGTTCGGCTCGGTAATTATGCTCTCCCCTAATCAGAACTCCTATTATCAATAAAATCTTGTGTGTTTATACATCATGTCTTACTAAAAATTCTCTCCCTCTTCTCTGAAATCCTCAAAGACAATAGTTCTATTACTTGCTTCTTTTAATCTATCCTGATGCTACGGTCTCCAAGGCTTTATGAAATCACAAAAGGGGCTTGAGTACCGATTGTCACTAAAAGTGGATCCTTCTTTACTCGCCATGAGTGGTTTTATATAGCCAAGGAGCTCCCGACGCCTCTGTGAGTTGCTGCTAGTGGGTCCCGGTAGCACTATCTTACGGAATAATGATTAACAAGAAAATAAATGGCACACAGCATTTAATATGGTTCACCCAAAAATTATTGGACTACATCCACAAGCTCGATTCCACAGAAATTTTCACCATAAAAATATTAGGCTTACAAAGAGAGACTTCCTTAAAATAAATTTCGGGGTAAAATAAAACTTAGAGCTCTATTCAAAATAGTGTCTCACAAAAAGTATTTCCGAAAAATACCTCAAAAAGTATTTTCCTCACTATTTTGTCGGGTTAATGCTGAAAAATATCCCTTAACTTTATATTTTTCACCACTCTTATCCCTAAACAAATTATTGGGTTATTAATGTCCCCCAATTTGTGTTTAACCGATTAAAGCAGGCTAGTTTCAGGCAGCATCCCCTTTTTAGGTGGGGCCCACCTGCTATGCAATAAAAAATTATTTTTTTCACTTTTTTAACTATTCCACGTCAGAAGTGTTTTTTAGAAAAAATTAAAAAGAGATTTGGAATTAAAAAAATTTTGAAATTAAAAATGGGCCTCTGATAAAAAACCCTAGCCCCTTTATATTTCCCATCTCATCTCTTTCTCCAAACTTCCTATCTCCTCCACGGCGTTTCCTCATCTCTTAACCAATAATAGTTTTTGGTTTTTTCCCACTATTGTCGCCAACAGTGGATCCGTCACCTTCTCCTCCTAATCTTTTACTTCTCCACTTTTGCCACCGGGTAAACCATAGGAGTGGAGGCTGTAGGGCGCGCCGCCGCCATCACCCCTTGCTTCTTCCACTCAATTGCGCGACGGCCGACCCCTCTCATTCCCACTGCTCGCTAACTTGCTGAACAAAATCCACTAGTGCCCCATTGCCGCCGGTCGTCGCGTTTCCTATTCTCCTCCTCCCATTCCTCTCTTCCCTGCCACTGCTGACGACGCAGCATGGTTAAGACAGCACAACACAAAAAACATCTTCTCTCTTCTAGCTTTTTCTGCTGATTTCTTTTCCTTTCTTTTCTCTTGAAACACGAAATAATCAAGGTTGTTGTATTGTTTGTGATTGATGGCAGTTGTGTGTTGTGACGATTGTGGGTTCGATTTGGGTTGTGCTTGGAGTTTTGGTTGTGAATTCTTGCAAGACTGGCAATGGGCTTGTAGTTGGTGGATTGGGCAAGGAATTCGGCAGGCAACAGAATCGTTGTGGTTGGTTTTAGGTTGTGGGAGTTGGATTTGATGGAATTATAGATTGAGGAACTGGTTTTGGGTTGTGGGGGTTGGATTCGATGAAATTATAGATTGAGGAATGTCAGGCAGTATATGTTGTTCATAAAAAAAAAATAAAGCCCCAGGGTTAACCAAAGAAATCCACACCCAGTTAACCGAAAATATCCACACCCATTCTCAATTTCAATGAAACGCCCCGACCCGTGTTTACCGTACACAGTAAACACGTACCGGAACTGTGACGACCCAACCAACACAAGCCCAAGCATACAGTGTATAAAACAATAAACTGGCCAACAGCCCAACAACAAAACTGAAAACCGGCCCTTCGGCCCAACATGGAACTCGTCACCCGAACCTCGGGGACATCAACAACAACAACCATCTGGCCCAATGGCCCAATTACAACATATGCACAGCAGAAAACTCAACAATATGCACAGCGGAAGACTTATGACTCACATGACAACATATGCAAGGCCCAATACAACTAATGGATCCGAGTCCTGTCCGAGGGTACGCATCAGCTTGCCCTGTACGTTCCTGCACTACAAACAACTCATCCTACGGGATGAAACCCCGCAGGCGAGGGGTGAGTCCGAAGCGCTCACCGACGAAAGATAAACAGAGATATATAATCAACCGTAATACTTTCGAAGTAATACATCCATCAAACAGAAGAATTTAACACAAACAACACGACAGAGGAATCCAACACAAACATCACAACGGAGGAAACCAACACAAACAACACGGCAGAGGAAACCAACACAAACATCACAACAAAGGAAACCAACGCAAACAACACGACAGAGGAATCTTACTAAATCATATCAAAGCCAAGACCAAAAGAATACTTATTAATTTTTATTACCAATTTTACCTTCCGGGCCCGTCACTGGACAAGCTAGGGTCGTACCTGGTTATTAACTAATTTTGGATGCCAGGCCCAACCACAATCCGGGATCAACATCCCCATATCACAAATCCGGGATCAACATCCCAATATCACAAATCCAGGATCAACATCCCAATATCAATCTCATCAGGGGTCAACACCCCAATCAACCAACCCACCGGCCATGACACCACAGAACTAGTCTCTAACCATCTAGTCGTACCTCTACTTTCCAAGTGACAATTATATCATCTCAAATACAGTCCAATTCCATTACTCTTCCATCAGTTATCCAATTTACCAATTTCCTCAGATTATTCCACAATCTCATCCAATCAACAATCTCATATCACCAATTATTTTCAACTAACAGTTCAACAATATTTCCAACACAACATACACAGGTCTGACACATTTCTACAACAGCATCAACAATACCATAGCAATCCAGTAACAGTCCACAATCATTCTAGCAGATCAATTCAACAACAAAATACACATACAATAAAAATACACACACAACATTACGGGCACATATCAAGGTTTATCCATCCTCACCTGATGTGTCTCTGAAACTGCTATCCGGTCAAATCCCGATACCCTATATGTACATATAGGAACACAATAATCACTTATAATGCGCAAACAAAGATGATTATGCATGTTGCCGGTTTAGAAATTGTTACACGGCTTGTCTTATACCAAGTCTAATTCCTATTTTTTCCATGTTTTTCTTTAATATGAAATTAGCCTCTTTAATCGATATACCAGTCATACTCGATCTTTAAGTTGAAAACCGAAACCGAGCTCCAAGCCGATATCCCGGCCCTTTAGCCCTTTGTCGATAAGGGAAAACATAAACATATTAAAATACATATATATATATATACATGTATATTTACACATAATTCAATACTAAATTAAACGTATATCTAGTGTGACCATATTTATACATGTATAGTAGGTAATTCCTATTTAACCATATATATATTTATGTGATAAATCAAGTTGTAACTTCGTTATTTAGCTAAACATAAATTTAGTAGAATATATATATAGTCGTTTATACATATGTGTTTATAACTCATAAATAATCATATTTATATATTTTTTTAAGCTTACATTTGACAACTAAATCAAGTAAATAAGTATAGCTGGGCCTTTTAAATTAACTAGTCCAATTAAAATTAATTAACCGAAAGTTAAATTCGATGGGCCTTGTACGAGCCCAGGCAAAACATAATTATACGAGAAATACATTGGGCCTTTTAATAGCCCAATCAGAAATGTAATTATAAATCAAATACCGAAAATGAATAAATAAGACATAAATAGAATTAGAAGTTTAATTAGGTTAAATCATCACTTCAATTAAAACCGTTAAAAATCCGGGTTCGTTATTAGAGTTCGAGGTCCGTTGGTTATGCATATGGTCCAAAGGTTAGGGTTTACCCAACGGATCCATTTCCGAGCTCGCCGGAAAATTCCCGGGACTTGGAGGCTCGCCGGAACCTCGCTGGAATCCAGCGGTTACTGTTCACGCAGAAGTCCTCATTCCAGCCCATGTCTCCGTTACTGTTCACCACGCATTCGAAACACCCAAAGCACACAGCAGCATCACGGCCAACCCATCACCGTCACAAACCCACAATCAAAACCACCCAATCGTCAATCACCCACCGACGACCACAAGCACCACAATCAAAACAATCCAATCAAACCACAAATCGAATCGATTAAAGGTTGGGAAGAGGAGAAGGAAAAGACGTGGCTAGAGACTCACCCAAGCTCGGTGATGACGAGTGATGGACGCGGTAGAGGCGCAAGTCACAGAGGAGAAATGATGGCGGCGGTCATCGCGGTGGCGAAGGGAGGAGGAGAGGTCGGCACCGCGAGAACAGGGAAAAAGAACGGTGGCGATTTGCAGAGGCGGCAGGGGAAAATCTCTGGCAGCAACCACTGCCAGCGGCTTCGGCGGCAGCAAAGGAGAGGAGCAAGGGAAGCAGGGGTTGTGGGATTAGGGGCAGAGGAGGAAGGCGACGTTCTCTGCTTGGGGAGGCGCGACCCCTGCCTTGACGGTGACGAGCTTCTCTCATCCGGCGGCGGTTGTGTTTTAGTAAAACAGAGGCAGAGGGTGGAGGTACAAGGAGGTGGTGTGTACGGCAGAGGGTTGCAGGGAAGAGGAAGAGGAGGTGGTAGAAGGTGTGCAGCGGTGTTTTATGGCGAGGGGAGGAGAACGGCGTGAGGAGGAGCCGTGGCAGGGAGATAAAGAAGATGAGAGGGCGGTGGCTGTTTGGCAAGGCGGCGAAGAAAAGGGAAGAGAAGAAACTGAGAAGAGGGCGTGGTAGGGAAGATGATTGCAGGGGAGTGTGGAATCGGGTGGGGAGGAAGAGAAAATAAAGAGAAGGTAGAAAATAAAAGACAAGGGAGAAAAAGAAAGAAAAGAAAAGGATCGGGGCCGACAGTTCACAAGAAAGAAGAAAACAAAAAAAAAGAAAGGCTGGCCGGCGGCTGAAGGAAAAGGGGAGAAGAAAAGAAAGAAAAAGAGAAAAGAGAAAGAAAAGGAAGAAAAGAAAAGAAGAAAAGGATGAGGGGCGGGGCAAAACCGTAATTTTCCGTCCCGAGTCCAAAAATATGACTTGGGCTCGGAAAATCCGATTAATTCTCCTGAGCATCGTCCAAGTCTCAGAACTGAAAACCGAGGCTCGGTTAGTCGGAAAGATACTCCCGAGCGCAGGAAAACTCTCGGTTTCGAAAAACGTCTCCCGGTTTACCTTGAATTAATTACCTAAGATTAATTCATTCGGTAAATCACTGTATAACGACTTTAACAGTCCCGGTAAAAATCCAAATTTTACCTGCGCTGTTACATTCAAAACCTTTTAAAAATTTCAATTCCCTTTTAAATTTTTCCTAAAGAAGGCATCGTGGAATTGTGGAAAAAAGCTTAATTTCAAAATCCCTTTTTAATTTTTTTAAAAAACACATATGATGTGGAATGGTAAAAAAATCAAGAAAATAATTTTTTATTCCATAGGAGGTGGGCCCCACCTCAAAAACCGGATGTTGCCAGGAAATGGACTACATTAATCAGTTCAGCACAAGTTAAAGGACATCAATAATTCAATAATTTATTTAGGGACAGCAATGATGAAAAACATAAAGTTAAGGGATATTTTTAGCATTATCACTCCTTAATCTTAAAAAAGGTTAGGAAAAATATTTGGAAATATTTTTCCTCTCTCTCCTTTCCTTCCCTTCTCTCTCTCTTTTTCCACTCTCTCTTTTTCTCTCTGTATTCTGTGTGTTTTGCATATGAATATGATGCCTTTATATAAGCAATTGAGTTCGACTTTTGTTCTTCATTTTTTTTCTTTTGCTGCAATGAAGCATGGTGTCAATTATGCCAAACAAAAATGCTGCTTGCCACTTCACGCTTGGAACTGCAATTTTTTGCTCCAATTTTTTTCCTCTTCACTATTGCGATGAAACATGAAGCACAATTGAGTGCCATGCATTAATAGCTGTTTTTTTGGTGTTGTCCTCTTCCTTTTGGTCTTTTTCTTTTTGTTTGTTTCCTTTTATTTTTTTAATAATTTAAGTTGTGGGCCCCATCCATGTGGAGGAAACCCACTTGCCTAACAATTCTCCTTTCCGACTACATAGGGAAATCCACCATCCTGACAACTTATCGGCAAAATTCAAACTTTCCTCTTGGAAGTGTCTTTGCCAGCATATCAGATATATTCCCGACTGTATGCCCCTTTTCGAGTTATAATAGCTTCTTCTCTAGCACATCCCTGATCCAGTTATATCTCACATCAATATGCTTTGATCTGGAATAGAAGGATGCATTCTTCGCAAGATGGATAGCACTTTGACTATCACAAAACAATTGATAATTGTCTTGCGAGAATCCAAGTTCATTTAAGAACTTCTTCATCCACAACAACTCCTTGCATGCTTTCGTTGCTGCAATCAGCTTCTGTCGTTGACAATACAACACACTTTTGTAGCCTCGAATGCCGTGACACAGCTTCCCCTGAAAAATTAATCAGGTATCTTAATGTAGATTTTCTGGAACTAACATCACCAACCATATTTGCATCATTATATCCAACCAACACTGGTTTGTCTTCTCCATAATAGAAGCACATTTTGGAGGTTCATTAAAGATACCTTAATATCCACTTGACAGCATTCCAATGCTCTTTTCCTAGATTTGAAAGGTATCGACCTACCACTCCAACTGCATAAGTAATATCTAGTCGGATACATACTATGGCATACATCAAGCTTCCAGTTACTGAAGCATATGGAACTCGTTCCATCTCTCTCTTCTCCTCATCTGTGGAGGGACTCTACTCAGAACTCAATCTAAAGTAGTTAACAAGAGGACAACTAACTGCTTTAGCCTTATCCATGTTTAACCTCTGAAACACTTTCTTGATATACTTCTCCCAAGACAACCATATCTTCTTAGCTTGTCGATCTAGAATAATTCTCATCCCAAGAATTTGTTTTGTTGGACCCAACTCTTTCATGGCGAAAAACTTGCTTAGCTGTACTTTCAAGCTGTTGATTCTGGAAACATTCTAGCCAACAATCAACATGTCATCCACATAGAGCAATAGGGTGATGAAATCATTGTTAGCAAATTTTTGAATGAACACGTAGTGATCTGAAGTCTTCTTGTAGCCTTGTTGCTCCATCACCAACTCAAACTTCTTATACCACTGTCTTGGGGCTTGTTTTAAGCCATAGAGGCTCTTCCCCAATCATCAAACATAATCCTCTTTTCCTTTCTGCTGAAAACCCTCTGGCTGCTCCATGTATATCTCTTCTTCCAAGTCACCATGTAGGAATGTTGTTTTAACATCCATCTGCTCAACCTCCAAGTTGAGACTTGCAGCCAATCCCAACACCATCAGAATTGTGGTCATTTTCACCACTAGTGAGAAGATTCCATCAAAGTCTATCCCTTTCATTTGACTGAAACCTCTAACAACCAATCTTGCTTTGAATCTAGGAAGTGGACTATGCTTTTCATGCTTGATCCTGAACACCCACTTGTTTGTCAATGCTCTCTTGCCTTTAGGCAGCTTCACCAGCTCAAATGTCTTGTGCTTATACAAGGATTTCTTCTCTTCTTGCATGGATTGAACCCACTTCTTCTTATGCTCATCATCAATATCTTCATCATAGCTTTCTGGTTCTTCCCCATCAGTAAGCAATAAGTAATCAATTGGAGAATATCTGGTAGAGAATTACATAACTCTGCCAGATCTTGCACGAAAAGGAGAGTTACTTGAAGGCTGAGGATGGTCTTCTCTAACTGTATCACCATTGCCATCATCCTCGTTGTTATCAGCGTTCGCTAACTCATCTTCAACAACAACATCTGGAACTTCAGGATGAATATCTTGAATATCATCTCCATTGTGCCTTGGCACAATTATTGGAGGTAACTGAAACTCTACTGAATCATTACTGGACTTCTCTACTTTATCAATATCTTCTATGGTTTGATCCTTCATAAAGACAACATCTCGACTCCTGATAAGCTTTTTCTCCACCGAATCATAGAACTTATAGCCAAGGATGTCTTGGCTATAACCGATGAATACGCACTACCTCGTCTTAGCATCCAGTTTGCTTCTTTCATCCTTTAGAATGTGGACATGAGCTTTGCACCCAAATACTCATAAGTGATCATAGAATATGTCCCTTCCTGACTCCACCTTCTCTGGAGCCTCATATTGGAGAGGAACACGGGGTGAATCATTCAACACATAGGTTACTGTAAGCAGTGCTCCTCCCTAAAAAACCTGTGGTAATTTTGAATGAGAGAGTAAGCATATAGTTCTCTCAATCAAAGTTTTGTTCATTCTCTCAGTTAAACCATTCAGCTATGGAGTTTTGGGAGGAGTAAACTGATGCTGAATATCATGTTCTTTGTAGTAAGCATCAAATGGACCTATGTACTCACCACCATTATCTGTCTGGATACACTTTAACTTCTTTCCAATCCCTCTTTCCACTATGGTTAGGAACTACTTGAAAACTGCTAGCACTTGATCCTTAGACTTCAATGTATACACCCAAGTCTTCCGTGAATGATTATCAATGAACATCACGAAATATCGGGCACCACCAAGGGATTTGTTAAAAGGCCCACTAAGATCTGAGTGTACCAGTTCCAGCATATCTTTCTTTCTGGAAGGAGGAAAACTCTTAAAGGAAACTCTATTTTGCTTACTAGCTAGACAATAAAGAGCACTTCTTCAACTGGATCTGGTCTATCCTGACAAAGCTTTCTTCTTGACTAGCTTCGCCATTGACTTCTCGCTCATATGTCCGAGACGTTTATGCCATAGCTGGACTTGGTTGTCATTATCCACAACATTTACAACTTGTTGGGGAATCTTCGCTTGGGTCACGAACAACTTTGACACCTTTGTACCTCATGCCACCACTAGCGAGCCTTTGGTGAGTTTCCACTTGCCGTTGTAGAAGGTAATACAAAAACCTTCCTCTTTGTGCATGTCAACAAAGATCGGATTCAAACGAATATCTGGAATATGCATCGTATTCTTTAAAAGCAACTTCAGCTCATTCATGGTCTTTAGACAACAACTCCATTGCCGACAACCATCGAGGATTTATCATTTCCCATTCCCATAGACCCAAAATTACTAGGTATGTAAGATGAGAAGAGTTCTCTCCGTGATGTAGCATGGATGGTACCACCACTATCAACCACCCAACTCGTCTCTTGAGTAGTAAGATTGATGATATCATCATCGTAGATAATATTTAATTCACCAAGGGAATTGGCTTCATCATCACTACTTTCTTCCTTCTTCATATTTTTGCATTTGTTCTTCTTCTGATCTTTCTTGAACTATCTGCAAAATCTCTTGATGTGGCCCTTCTTCTTGTAGTAATGGCACTCAATATTTGCAAATTTGTTGGATTTTTCTCTGCTCTTATCTCTGCTGCTTTGACCTTTATTCTGGCTTCTTCCCCTCATCACTATGGCGAAGACTACTGACTGTGAAGAAGATGAGCCTTGTGGTCTTTGTCTCATTTCTTTATTTAGGATGCCAGTTTTGACGGACGCCATACTGACCACACCGTTAGGTGCAGAGTTTGTGATTGCCACCTTCAATGTTTTCTATGAATCTGGGAGTGTTGCTAGAACCATAAAAGCAAGTACCTCGTCATTAAATTTTATGTCTATGTTTGAAAACTAGTCTATGATCCCTTGTCTTTTATTGAGGTTATCTGCAACAGTTGTTCCTTCTTGATCTTTTACTTGCATCAATTTTGTCAAGTAAAAGCGTTTGTTGTTTCCCGTCTTGTAAGCATATAATTCTTCGAGCTTCTCCCACAGAGTTCTTGCATGCTCAATGCTAGAAATGTGGTAATAAATATTATTTTCAACAAATTACCGTATATAGTCGCATACTTGATTGTGCTCGAATTCCCACTCTTCATTTGATTTATCATCAGCCTTTACCGTACTGAACACCGGTAAGTGCATCTTCATCACGAATAGGAGATCCTTCATCTTGTTTCTCCATAAGTGGTAATTTTTTCCATCAAGAGTGATCTTCTTGTTTATCCTCGCCTCCATCTGTGTACGAATAGACCTTGCTCTGTTACCAATTGTTGGCCACAGTGGCACTATCTTGCGGAATAATGATCAACAAGAAAATAAATGGCACACAGTATTTAAGGTGGTTCACTGAAAAATTATTAGGCTACATCCACAAGCTCGATTTCACAGAAACTTCGACTATAAAAATAGTGGGTTTACAAAGAGAAAATTCCCTAAAATAAATTTAGGGGTAAAATAAAACTTAGAGCTTTAGCCAAAATAGCTTCCCACAAAAAGTGTTTTCCAAAAAATGACCCAAAAAATATTTTTCTCACTGTTTTGTCACTCCCTAATTTTAAGAGAGGTTAAGAAAAATATTTGAAAATATTTTTCCTCTCTCTCCTTTCCTTCCCTCTCTTTTCTCTCTTACTCTCTTTTTCACTCTCTCTTTTTCTCTGTGTATTCTGTGTGTTTTTTGAAGATGAATATGATGCCTTTATATAGGAAATTGAGTCCCACTTTTGTTCTTCATTTTTCTTCTTTTGCTGCAATGAAGAATGTTGTCAAATATGCCAAACAAAAATGATGCTTGCCACTTCATGCTTGGAGCTGCAATTTTGTGCTCCAAGTTTCTTCCTCTTCACTACTGCGATGAAACATGAAGTACCATTGAAGGCCATGCATTAATAACTGCTTTTTTGGTGTTGTCCTCTTCCTTTTGGTCTTTTTCTTTTTGTTTGTTTCCTTTTTTATATAATTTAGGTTGTGGGTCCTATTTATATGGAGAAAACCCATTTGTCTAACATATTTGCAGTTATGTACTTTTGGTAGAGCAAACTCAAAAAGAAAAAGAAAAGGAACAACAAAAAGTGACATTAAACTATACCAAGCCCAATCCATAAGAGAAAACATGGGTGGAGTAAGCATTCAGTAAAGGATGATGATAGAATAACAGGGAATGAACTTGCGGTGCATGATAGATATATAGAACTAATTCAAGCCAGTTGGGAAAGAGAACTGCATGTCCCGATCCGATCACATATAAAATGGCTGCTTAAGCAAAAAGTGCAATTTAACTATTGGCATTATCAATGGACCAACCACATCCACCCCCACCCCTAAAAAGAGAGAAAAAAGAAAAGGCAAAAAGAAAAGAAGAAAACAAACAGAAAAAGGAAGAAAAGACAGAGCAAAAAAAGAACAAGAGTATCATGAAAATAATTAACAACTCAGGGGTAGCCAAAAATTATACATTTAGAATGCAACATTGGGTCAAACACAAAAAAAAGGGATCAAGGCTTACCTCTTGTAGATCCTCCTTTGCTGGGTTGTAGACTATACCCACAAGTTTTTCTCCTCTTAACTTCACATTGATTAGCCTTCAACCTCCTTGCTTGATGCTTCTAGAAGCTTGACTCCACAGGAGAAAAGTGTTTGAGGGCTTGGAGAAGTAGAGTTTCTCCAAGCTTTCTAAGCTCCTAAGAGTGTGTGTGTGTAGAGAATTTCTGGACCCTTTGGAAGTAAATAAGAGGGTCCTATTTATAGAGTTCTGGAGTACAAATGATGCAACAACAACCCTAGAATTCCACTAGGATCACCTCTGCAACTAATCGATCCCAAGACCTCTAATCTCCAATCAAACTAGGGTTTAGTATCCCTATTCTTCACCTCCTAAACTCAAAGGATTAGGCAACAAACAATGAGGAATACAAAGAGTTGATTAATCACCACAAGTAAACCACTTGATAAGAAAAATCAATCCTAAAGAGTAAAGCCAAGAGAATCCCTCTCTTGTTTTTGATTGAATCTCTCAATCAAGAAGAACACTAGAGGTAAGTATTTAGCTTCCTTAAAATCACTCAAACTTCATGTATATTCTCATGTATAATCTGATCTCAAACTTGATACATGGTTGGCTTTTATAGAAGCAAAAAAAGCAAAGGATTGAATTGAAAATACAAGCACTAAACAAGCACTAAACATCTTTTGTTTTCTTTAATGCACACCAACCACACTAACCACACTAACACCAACCACATTAGTGGGAATCTTTAGCTCCAAAGTGAATTTTCCAACCTGAAAATGAATAGTAAACACAGGCAGTGAATAGTAATTTCCGGCGTGAACATTAACTTTCCGGTTGAACGGTAAAAAACGGCTACTTTTGGCTTGAATCCTTCAAAATGCTCACAAACTTAGGAATCTCTTTAAATTCATCTCCAAACTTGTCCAACTTATCTTCTTGTAATTCCCGATTGATCCAAACTTGAGCATAATGTAGCATGTGATTCTTTATCATCTTCAATCGAGCCCTTGTGACTGGTCCTTGAGGAAAGCTAATGGCGTCATCACCTTCTTGAGTTCCACTTGGTGTTGGTTTGCTCGTATCATTCCCTCCTTCCTAAAAAAGATTCGTCCTCGAATCAAAACCTAGAAAATCAAAAGGAGTTACATTAGGGACGATGATGGCCATACTAACTCCATACTTACCTATCGAATCCACCGTGTAGGCACTGTCATTGACCCTTTCAAAGTCACAGAGTAACCAATCCCATACTCCTAGATCGAATGGCATCTTGCTGCTCCCGGAATCAACTCGTGCATTCCTCTTAGAAAATAAGAGTAAGACAATTAACCAGAAAATAAGTGGTAAACCACTACTAGCTTGAAAACAAGCAAGAATTAGAAATTTATTCACCAATTTTCTCTGTGCCACATGCAAACAATAATCCAAGAACTTAGGGCCTCTATCAAACATGAATATCCTAGGATTACCGTGCGACAACAATGTGAAATAGAACGAAACTTCATCATATGTGGCATCCATTAAGATCTCAACAGGCTCAGCATGCAAAACATCAAAACGTAAGACGAATAGCATACGCAACACTCAACCTGAAATAAACACATGCATCAACACGTACTACATCCAATAACAAGTAACAACTCGAAGTCTCATGGAACAATATGCAGTAACTAATTGCGAATAATCCATGTAATGTGAGGATAACATATCTAATAACCAACTTCACGTTTTGCAAACAGATCACATGTAAAACATCATCAAATGAATGACCTGCCATAAAATTCATAAGTCTATGGATCTTGTAAATAACATGTGTAATATCCCTTAGATTCATGAAATCAATATGTAATCGTCCAACTTCATGTAATGCAAACGGAACACATGCATCAAAGAATGCGATTGGAACATGTGCATCACTTATGGTGAAATCAATAGATATTGCGAGAACCACACGCATATTATTGCCAGAAATCAAGCATGCAATAAGACACTTAACACGAATTAGTTTGCAAGTTTTAAAACATATAAGACGAAACTGAATGCAAACTATAAGAAACAACTCATGACATGCAATCAAAAATTCTGCATTACCAAACCTAATTAATGCACATATGCATTCATCAAGCAAGTTAATTAAACACACATACATATAAACACTATGAAATTGAACCAACATAGTCATGCATTCATTGGACAAAAGAAATCGACACTTTACTTGTGATTGTTCATCTCGAAAATCCACACTCATTTGCCACTTCCCATTCATCTCTGGCAATAGACTATGCGTTCCAAGCTTGTGATCGAGTTGATGCTCAACTCCCTTAAACAGTGTCAATTCTCCTCCTGGATCTATCAACTTGCAACAAGCATTAGTTCGTTCCACAAAAATAGGCATAACAAGTAACTTACATGGATGATATTCAATAGAACAGCAATATAAATCACTCATCATGTTGTCCAATTTAGGCATTAAAGTCATAGAATAGGAACTTAAAACTTGATGCTCATTTGTGATTGTAATCGGCGCCCCATGTATAATTCCATATTCCCCTTGGGCCGGCAATCTTTTAGGACAAGCATCCGTAGAAACCTGCAAAAGAAACACATTACATCTAGAAATCTGCAAAAGAAACACATCACATCTAGAAAGACAAGGGTTAAGGTTAGCTTCAAACCAAGCTTCCTTGTACAAAGGTACAAACAAAACCTTCACTTCTCTCTCATTTGAGTCCTTTAACACAATTTCTTTTGAGACTTCTTTCTCTCTCTCGTCATTCTCTTTCTTTTCTTTCTCCTCAAATTTTTCTTTTGAGCTCTTCTCTCCTTTTGCAAGACTCTCATCCTTTCTCTCATCTTCTCCTTTTGCAAGGCTCTCAGCTTTTCTCTCTTCCGCACCTTTCACAAGGCTCTCTGCCTCTCTCTCTTTTTCACTTTTTGCAAGGCTCTCAGCCTTCTTCTCTAGTTCATCTTTTGCAAGGCACTCAGCCTTCCTCTCTACCTCTTGCTTTGCCAAAGCTTCTAATGCCTTTAAAAGTTTTGCACCAGCTTCTCTCATGCCTTTTAGACTCTCACTGGAACTTTTATTGTCTTCAAGCCATTCTTTATGGCGTTTCTCTTCAATGTATTCTTTAGGGTGTTCAACTCTAGCAGTTTGATACTCCTCTCTTGCATATTCCTTATGGTAGTTTCTGTCTTGTGCATTGCATCCTCCCCTTTTCCTAGATTGGTCACGATGCCATACTTCTTCTTCTTTATCGTAAAAGTCATCCATATAGTCATCATAATGAACTGAAATCGGCTCTTGTCTCCTAGTCAGAAATTTTTGTTGTTGCTCCTTTAAATAATGACTAGGCGCATATCTCTTCTTCATAATCCTCTTCAATTCAGACCATGTACTAATAGGCTCTTCTCCATACCTTTTTCTCTCTAAAACAAATTGATGCCACCAAACACGTGCATAACCACTAAATTCTGCAACAACTAGTTTTAGCTTACTTTCTTCGGAGTAGTTATGATAGTCAAAGAACTTCTCCACTCTCTTCTCCCATTCCAAGTATGCTTCAGGATCAAGCTTGCCAAAGAAAGGCAGAATTTGCAATTGGATGCGTCCAACATCCCTATCAACACGATTTGCTCCACCTTCCCTCCTATCAAAGCTTGGATTTCTATATGTTCTTTTATCACGTCCTCCTCTTTCTCCAAATCTGTCATGTCCCCATACTCCATCGAACTCATCTTCATCATAGCTATAGTGCACAGGAGTTGATTTCTTGGCTTCCATTCTGTAACCTCTTCTACCACATCTAAAATATTCCATGATATCAACCTGCAAATACTTGTTAGTAAAACAATTCCTCACGTGTTTACACTCGTGTTTGTTCACTCTTGGCAAAGGATATAACTCTCAGCCTCTTTCCTTTCTTGATTATGTTCGAACTTTACAAGTTAGGATTAGATATCTCAAGATCAAGTAACCAACTTGCAACAATTAATTAACGAAAGCAATGAAAGCCTAAAGAAGGAACGAAAGGAAAAACAATTCTAGAACAAATAATGACTCCAACAAACAAGAAGAAAGATCACACACAAGGACAAGGTAATGTATGTGATTTAATAACGGTAAGTTGAGTAACTATGACACAATAATCACCCAACACAAGAAAAGGCACAAAAAGCAAACAAAAGGAAAGAAAGAAAACAAAGACAGAAAAATTTGTATAGCAGGTTCCTACACAAATCCTGCAACCTGAGACCACAAAACACAAATTCGGGTAGATTCCTCTTACACAAAACCTACAACCCGAGACCAAAACCAGGCACAATTCGGACAGATGCCTTCTGCCCAAATTGTCGACAACAAGAATAAATTTCTACAATTTCAGCCAATCTTTTCAATCAATTCAACCACAACTGCAAGGAGATTTAACACTTGCAATTCCACACCCAAGTCCACAATTTCAATTCCAAACCAGCAAACACAAATTGGCAAGGCTTCTTTCTTTTTTTTTTTCGTGAACAGTACCGATGAACAGCAACTATGAACAGTACGAGTGAACAGTACCTATGAACAGTATGGTGTGAACAGTAACTCGACTATTTTTTTTCCTTTTTTTAATTTTTGAATAAAAAAAACACACAAAACACAAGAACAGGAAAAGTAATCAATGCAAGATATGATTGATTGAACCTGTGAGCTCCGCTACCAAATGATGCAGCAACAACCCTAGAATTCCACTAGGATCACCTCTGCAACTAATCGATCCCAAGACCTCCAATCTCCAATCAAACTAGGGTTTAGTATCCCTATTCTTCACCCCCTAAACTCAAAGGATTAGGCAACAAACAATGAGGAATACAAGGAGTTGATTAATCACCACAAGTAAACCACTTGATAAGAGAAATCAATCCTAAAGAGTAAAGCCAAGAGAATCCCTCTCTTGTTTTTGATCGAATCTCTCAATCAAGAAGAACGCTAAAGGTAAGCATTTAGCTTCCTTAAAATCACTCATACTTCATGTATATTCTCATGTATAATCTGATCTCAAACTTGATACATGGTTGGCTTTTATAGAAGCCAAAAAGCAAAGGATTGAATTGAAAATACAAGCACTAAACATCTTTTGTTTTCTTTAATGCACACCAATCACACTAACACCAACCATACCAACCACACTAACACCAACCACACCAACCACATTAGTGGGAATCTTTAGCTCCAAAGTGAATTTTCCAACCTGAAAATGAATAGTAAACGCAGGCAGTGAATAGTAATTTCCGGCGTGAACATTAACTTTCCGGTTGAACGGTAAAAAACGGCTACTTTTGGCTTGAATCCTTCAAAATGCTCACAAACTTAGGAATCTCTTTAAATTCATCTCCAAACTTGTCCAACTTATCTTCTTGTAATTCCCGATTTACCCAAGCTTGAGCATAATGTAGCATGCGATTCTTTATCATCTTCAATCGAGCCCTTGTGACTGGTCCTTGAGGAAAGCTAATGGCGTCATCACCTTCTTGAGTTCCACTTGGTGTTGGTTTGCTCGTATCAACAGAGGTCGTGGACCTCATCAATGGTCATGATCCTTGCTAAAAATCCGATAATCCGATAAAAAATGCGTAGAATCGTCATAATGGTCGAAAATTTCTGATTTTCCACGTACCAGGGACGCATGATAGCCATTGTCGGGCGGTCTTGTCGATATGACCACCGGCTGTGGCGGTCTTCCCTTCTATGACTGTCCGGCGATGACCGCCCGACTCTAATTATTATACGCGTTCTTGCCTTTTTTGGATCCCGAATTCCGGTCTGATTTGATCTTTCTGCGTGAATCTAAGATTATCATACCAGAATGTACTCATTTCTTGATTATTACTCCTCCAATCACTCCAATTATCATTATTACATCCAAATCTACTAATTTCAACACTATTTTACCATATTCTCACATTTCACATAAAATATAATTTTGATTCTGATTTTTCATAAAAATCAGAGCCAAAGTGGGCTGCAAGAAATGTGTTCCTAATGAGCTATTCTTCCATGGGTGTCCATATCTCACTAAATAAAAACTAAATATACTCTAAGCCCAAAATTAAGGCATCCAATTAACTTTAGGTTAAAACACATTATAAAGACTAAATTAACAAAATATGGATGGTCAAATTTGGGTGGTCAAATTTGGGTGTTCACAATCCTTATCCTCGATGTATTATCTTTATCTTTAAATTTAAACCCTATAAACATAAAAAAAACTAAAGGCAGGTTATCAAGCCACAATAAATTAAAAATAAATAAATAAATAACAAAATAAAGCCCAAAACTAATAATTTAAAGGCCGAAAACATGTATATAAATCATTCACATTAAAACTAATTCTTAACTTAACAAAAATTAACTAATTCACTCCCCCTGTTAGCATTTCTAGACAACATATATTGTCTTGTTTTTTTTGTCTCTCAATGCACTTATGATATGTATCACTTAAACCAAAATATTTTTTGTTTATTGCCTTGTTTTCTTTGTCACTGAACGTCTGAAAATATTTCCGGAATACTATTTTTCCAAGAAAGCAGGAAAAATGATTAATTTTACAGGAAAAAGTTAGAGAAAGAAAGAGCAAGTTATTATTTCTAATGCAAAACATATTGGGGATTGCTGGCTTGTTTCGTTTAACACCTTGGACATCCAATAGACATCCACCAACCAAATCACGTCAAGCACTGCGTTTAAACCACGTGCCCCATTTTGGCGACCGCACTTTGGGACAGAACAGAACAGTACATAATAAGGAAACAAAAAAAAGGCAGGATCCCGGACAACACTCGGCTTTCCTTTTACACAGACTGCCCTACCGTTTTCTAAACTCTGGCGAAGCCATAAAAGGGTACACGTGGTCAATTAATTACCATCATGCCCTCGAAAAGTGGTCCAGAAGGTTCCGAAGAAGCGATTTTATTAGCTTTTGGCACTGAGTCTCTGAGACAGAAAACCAAACCCCCCCCCCCCCCACACACACAACTAGATAGATAGGCAGGCAGGCATTTAACTTAACGGTTCTAGACCTGGAACGGAAGTCGCTTTGTTGACCAAGGGATGACAACGCAACAAACACGACGGAAAAGGACGGATTCTTCTCCTAAAATCAATCTCTAACTTAAATTTTTTTTTTATAGGCCTGTTATTTATTTTATTTTTTCTTTCCCCAAGGAGAAAGAAAAGTAAAAGAAAAACAAACAATTAATCTCACTCCCGCGCTCTTGAGAGTTCCCCGGCGATCCAAACGTGACAATGCTGTCGGTACCGAGCAACGAGTCTCGGCTCCAGCAGCAGCAGCAGCTACTGTACCAGAAGCGGCAACCGCCGCCGCAGCAGTTTCGGTTGGCGCCGTATAATGGGGATCATCATCATCAGGACGACTCGTCGTCGTCCTCGTCCTCGTTCCTGCCTCTGCATTCGGAGTTCGCTCCTTCTTCCTCCAATTCTTCTTCTTCGGTTAATTACAAGTTCCCACAGAATTTGGACTCTCATGAAGGTGTGCAATCCTTCTTCTTATTATTATTTATTTATTTTTTTTACATATATATTGTTCTTGTCTGTTAGGACTTTTCGAATTCATCTGTTTTCTAGGGTTTCAAGCAATGTTGAATCGTTAACCGCTCTGCTCCGTGGCTTTTGGTTTTCGTTTTCTGTGATGATGTATTGCTTTACTACCTCCACGATTTGTTAATTGCTCCGTTACTTTTGTTTCCAAGCTCGGATCATTACTTTTTCAGAGACATTGAATTTCTCACTGTCATGAAGATTTGATCAATTATAGACTGGCGTTGGGAGTATATATATTTTTTTAAAATTGTTGTCTATGCTTTTCTAAATGCTGTTCTTCGTTGTGTTATAGTTGATGGGGACACGCTCATGGCACTTGCTCATCAACAGTACAGAGCTGGGAACTATAAGCAAGCACTCGGCCACTGCACTGCTGTTTATGAGCGAGACCCGAGGCGGACCGACAATCTTCTGCTTATGGGCGCAATACATTATCAGGTTGGTAAACGATATTTGCTTTGTTAGTAATTTTTTCTTTTTGCAGATATTAATTTCATATTATTATTTCTTGTTTTGCTTTGCTTTGCTCCCTCAAGTGCCAATGGTGAGTTTATAGCTCATATGATTTGTTTTCTAATGTGTGTTCTAGTTGCGCAACTATGATTTATGCATTGCCAAGAATGAAGAAGCTCTTCGAATTGATCCACATTTCACTGAGTGTTATGGAAACTTGGCCAATGCTTGGAAGGTAACATATTCGTGTTTCTTGAAGTCTTTTCTGTTTGAATAGTTTCTTGATTATTTGGTTTGTTATCCATGTGCAAGTTTCCCTTTTGAATTGCAGGAGAAAGGCAACATTGACGCTGCAATTCGATATTATTTAATTGCCATTGAGGTTTGTATTCCACTGCAGACCAGTTCCTTTTGGCCACTGATGCAGTACCTTTGTTCTAATTGTCAGTTTAACCTTTCATGACATTATCTTCAGTAATCTTTCGTTAAAGAACTCATAACTTAATATGGAGCAAAAATATGCCTGTTTGTTTTTATTTTGTTGCAAGTTGTTGAAATTTTATTGTTGCTTGGGGTGTGATGGAAGCCCAGAGTGTAATACATACTGCTGGTGCACTGAATTTAATACTACTTGAGCTCAAGCTATCTTTGCAATTTAGTTTGCTTTGAGTTGTTGGTGTTGGCATGATGTTTGTGATTAAGTAAATGTCTTGCTGTGCAGAAATGGTTTCTCCTAAGCTTTTCTTATTGTTGCTGCAACCTTTGTAGCAAGTATTGGCTATGAACAATATTAACACCTGAAAGCAACCTTTATAGTAAACTTATTGTTAAATAATTGTTCCAAGTTTTTTTCTTAATCAATATTAGTTCGAAGCTTTTGCGATTGTATATCTTCAAGTAGCTGGTTAAAATCTTCCACTTCATTCGTCAAATATCCTTTTCTCAATCCATGGTCTATTTTTGTGTTAAATCTGGCAATCTTTTGGTTTCAGCTTCGACCTAATTTTGCTGATGCCTGGTCCAATTTAGCAAGTGCATATATGCGGAAAGGAATGCTTAATGAAGCATCCCAATGTTGTCGTCAGGCTCTTGCATTAAATCCTCGTTTGGTAGATACATGCCTAACT
>JAKUCV010002653.1:0-21086 GCA_028386065.3 Turnera subulata | reverse complement strand
CTTATCAAGTAATTGAATTGCTTGTGGCGTTTACCAGATTCCTTGTGTTTATTACTCTATTGTTGCTTAACGCCTTTGTTGTGTTTTGAGGTGATAGAGGTAATCACTAAAGCTTTTGGTTGAATTGATTTCTGATCTTGGTGACTCGATTGAATCGGAGGTGCTATCTAGCTTTGTTCTGGTAGTGTTGCCGTATCACCACCCCACCTTCCTTGTCTTCCTCCCCGAAGTATGGAGTTGATGACAGCGCCACCATGTTAAATAGTAAATACCAACTTAACCACCAAGGTAACCATCGACTTGTAAAATATTATTACAAGCCCCCCTTGCTCCCCCCAGATTCGCCTACGCGGATGGTAAGGGAAAACTCTTCCATGTCCGGTTAAAATACGACTACAAAAGTGGTCTTATTGGAAGATTTCAAGTCCAAAAGTGGGAACACGTGCTCTGTGGTCTGGTGTGTACTATTCAACTAAACTAATATTTTTTGGGGCTTAATTTACTGTCATACACATTTTTCTATGATGTCCCTCTAATTTTTTTAGATGCTACCCAACGCATTTATAATAGTAATATCCTAAATATTACTATTAACTTATCCTAAATATTCTTCACAATTATTATTTTTTCGTACATAAAATAAGAGGCCGACCTTATTAACTTTAAAGATTAATTTATTTAAATCAACTTATTAAATTTTAAAATTATAATAAGATGTCGACTTGTTTTAATTTTAGTGGTGGACTTAACCTATAGTATTTTAGAGGTTGGCTTCTTTTTTTTTTGAAAATTGCCTTGCTTGGCATGCATTCATTAACCAGATAATCAAGAGAGGTCCTCCCGCAACAAAGCATCAAGAGCCGGTGGGACAGACAGTGGCAGATCCAGAAATATTTTTTTTGTGTAGGCAAAAAACAATCATCTTACCTTTTAAATAAATGTAAAAATTACACTATAAAATGTTTAAATTAATTAGATACTATAATTAGTTTTTGATACTAGAAGAGTATCTCCGTCGACACGAGACTATTCTCTTCCGGGCTTCGATCGGAACCTGTTAAGGTGGACACCCTACCAACTGTGCTTGTAACAGTGTTCTTGCAAAAGTAAGAGGGGTAAGATACCAAATTTAAATTCGACTTTCAAAATTGATTGATATAAAAAGAAAATTAAATGTAACAATTGTTCTCTACATGTTCTCATTATTTTCATAAATGTTGAATAATTTTTTCATTCAATGCGATCAAATATATCATTCTCAACATATATAATTAAACAATCTTCTAATATCTTTCTATATTTGAAAAAAATCACATTTTTATAGTTAGTATATTACACCATTCAGTTAAGCAAGAAAAAAAGAGCGAGCAACAGTATACAATTTTGAATATATAAATTTTTGGGGTGAGTTATAAATTAAATATGTATGAATATGAATTCTTAAAAAAAAAACATGAATATGAACGTTAGTTAATACTTTAATACGAAAATTAGTAATTTTTTTGTTTTTGTTATACAAAATTAGAGCCAAACCGATAAGACCAAAATATAAACCTTTTTTTAGTAAAGAAAATATGGAGCAGAATATAATAACTAAAATATTAAAAAGTTCACGTCTAAACTTTAATCCGGATCATAGATTTTCTCCACATCTTTAAAGCATATCCAATTAGCCAAGGAAAATATCTTACGGGCTATATTTCAAATCAGTGTAGGCAAAACAAGCAAGTAAGAATTTTAAGCCTAAAATCTAGGAGGTGAATGATTTATTATTGGAACCCACTGTAGTCACCTGCCTACGGTGACTACAGTGTGGATCCGCCACTGGGGACAGAGACCATCCACAATAAAGTTGGGTTGTGCTCACTAGCTAGCCTGCTACTAGCATCTGTTGTAACAGCCCAGGTAAAAATTTTTACATGGACTGTTTAAGTTAATTTACAGTAATTTACCATTGATTTTAATCTTGGGTAATTAAATTATGGTAAATCAAGCATTGAATTCCGAAACCGAGCATTGTCCCACGTTCGGGATTTTTCTGCGGATTTTACGGACCAAAGTTGGGATTTTTCCGGGTCCAGGAATCTTCGGAAAAACCGGGTTTACCCTTGAGTTAACGGACCAGAAATAAAGATAAGTGGGTATACCGGATATTTTCTGGTCCAGGTGGGTCATACTTCACATGCAGTATAGTAACTGCATAATTGAAGCTCAATTATTCAGCCGCCTTTTCCCTATTCAGCCTGTGAACTACCTGTTATACTTGTGATTAACCAGTAATTTGCACGCCTATTTAAACTTCATTTCTTCTGCTTCCCTGCACCACCATCTTCGCTACCTTCTGCCCTGCAAACTCATTAAACCTTCTCTTCTCCCCTGCACAAACCATCTGTAAAAAAAAACAGTTCTACAAACTCACCCACAAAACAAAAAAAAAAGAAAAAAGAAAAACACTCACCCACCAAGCAAAACGCCATCGTTTTGCAAGCCCCTTCCCCTTTCTTCTTCTCTTTTCCTCGTGAAACCACCGCCACCGAACACCCCTGCAGCACCAACGCCGCCACCTGCCATCCTCTCTTTGTCTCCTCCTCTTCCTTCTGACACGACGCAGCTCCTCCTCACCGCTGCACGCCGACAACGAACAAGCCGCCGGGTTTGCTGCAACGCCAACGATGTCCACCGCCTGCAGCCGAGTACCCCTTCCCTCGCGTCCCCTTCGTCGTCGCCGTCCCGCGCCTCAGTCTTCGTCGCCTTCCCGCCTGTAGTCGTCTCCTCGCACTGCTCGTTCCGCCCGTCTTCTCGCATCGCCGGCCGTTTGCATCAAGGTGAGCACGACCCGGTTGTACTGGATGTGACCCGCCCGTGGCTGGGTTACGGACCCGGGTCGCGCCTGTTGACCTGGGGTTGACCCGGTTGTGGGCTGGGCTTGGGCACAACTTGGGTGTGGGCTTGAGTGTGTAGGCTGGTTGGGCTGGAATAGTATTTCTTGGGTTGATCCAGAATTTAAAAAAAAAAGGGAAAAAGATGATTATAATCTGGAAAATATAATTACAAGAAGGAAAATAATTCTGGGAATATATATATGGTATAAAATAATTGTTAAGAGGGGAAATAACGTTGGAAAATATATATAGTATATTATATGGGAAATAATAATTTTGAGGGAAATAATTAAGGAAAGAATAATATTAAAGTATTATACCGGCATATTATCCGGGTATAAGTACAAGTATGGTATATTTGACACTTGATAAAAAAATGGTGAATGATGATGATAATGGAGAATTAACCGGGGGAGTAACCAAGCCGAGTTAGTATTTATTTTCCGGTACACAGTATTAGCATGGCATTTGCATATCACCTTATGTGTGCATATTATTTGATTGATATAGGAGTTGATAACGAGCAATTTGCTGAGGAACCGGACTTGGAATTTGCTGGACATTTCCATAATTGATAATCGGCTAAGGTGAGGATGGATAACCCTTGTTATGTTGCCTGTAATACTTTGTGTGCTCTGTTATTCGATTGAACTGCTGAATTGTTGATTGTTGGCTGATTGACTGCTGTGGATATTATTGTTGCCATTGGGCTGCGATATTGATTCTGTGGATTTTATGCTGAGATTGATGTTGAACTATTGACTGTGGAAAATTGGGAAATGGAAATTGGAATTGAAATTTGGAATTGATTGAGATGATGATATAATTGTCACGTGGAAAGTAGTGGTACGACCCGATGGTTTGAAAATTAATTTTGGGATGCTATGGTCAGTTACTTGGTTTGTTTGGTTTGTTGCCTGTGGTTAGGGTATACCAAATACCCAGTGGTTCGGATATACCAAATATCCGTTAGGCTTGTTGCCTGTGGTTAGGGTATACCAAATACCCAGTGGTTCGGATATACCGAATATCCGGTTGGCATGTTGGTGCCTGTGGTTGGGGTATACCGAATACCCAGTGGTTTGGATATACCAAATATCCGGGTTTGGGATGTGGAATGGTTCTTTGACCTGGCATCCCGAATTAATTGATAACCTGGTACGACCCTAGCTTGTCCAGTGACGGGGCCCGGAAGATATGATTGGAAATTATGATAGTATTCTTTTGGTCTTGGCTCAGTCTTATTTGAGATATGCTGTTGTTTGCTTGTGTTTGCTTTACTGTATTACGGTTGCCTGCATATCACTGTTTATCCTTCGTCGGTGAGCACTTCGGACTCACCCCTCGCCTGCGGGGTTTCATCCCGTAGGTTAAGTTGTTTCGTAGTTCAGGTACGACGTCCGATGGCTGCTGCTTTCTTCTCCACCTGACTCCGGATCCATACCTCCGTTGCATGTGCATATAAGTCTTCCGCTGCTGTGTGATATATGATGTTGTGTTGCTGCTTTCCTGTGATGCTTATATTACTGTTAATACTATCTGCTGCTGCTGTTGAGCACTGTTTATGGATTGAATAATGGTCCCCGAGTATGGGTGACAGTTGTATTATATGGTTTGCTGACGTAACTATGTTTGAGATGTACTGTCTGTTCTATCAATAAGAATAGTTTCGGCACGTGTTTACTGTGTATGGTAAATACGGGTCGGGGCGCTTCATCTGTTGTCTTACTACAATGTCTAGGAATATAAACAGAAACAGACTCAAAAAAGAAACAACCAAGCTAAAAAATGTCATGAAAGATACGACCAAAGGCCGTTGCAGTAGTCTGGCCAGAGTGAAGCGCTTGGATTACTAAGGCATTGTCCGACTCTAGGATGAGCTTGGAAATCTGCAATTCACGAGCTAGAGCCCAGAGCATTGCCATCTCGACTGGAATAGCCAGATTGTAAGAACTAGGCTTTGGAAGGCAACAACCATGCCATGAAAATTGTAAATAATCGTGCCTGAACCTATACTATCAATTGAGAAGGAGGACATATCTGTATTCAACTTGAAATAGCCCTCAAGGGGTCTTGTCCACCCTTTGGGAGGCGAAGGCCTGGTTGTCTGTGGATGTGGAATTTTTTAACTGAAAAACACCTCTAATCTATCCAAAATTAATTTTATACGTGGAAGCGGCTTTATATTGATGGAGAATAGAAGAAATCAATCCAAATTCTTGAGCAGTGGCACGTGCGAAAAGTAGCTATCATCGATGAAAAATTGATGGGAAGTAGCTGGGGCACCTCTATAGATGCTAGCTCCATGTAAAGCACCAGCCGAGACAACTCTATTAATCAAGGTTGAAAGTCCCTCTACACAATGGATAAACAGATAAAGGGATAAAGGATCACCCTACCTCAACCCCCTCTTTGGATAGATAGTCTCCTGCAGAGTTCGATTATTAAGAAGAAAAAAGAGACTGTAGTAATGCACCGCATAAACATTGCAATCCAAACTTGAGGGAATCCCAATTTCAATAAGATAGTTACGAGGAATTGCCATTCTACTCTGTCATAGGCTTTACTCGTGTCTAGCTTCAGGCCCATTACCTCTCGTTTGCTCTGACTCTGATGCTTCATGTAGTGTAAAGTCCCAAAAGCAAGAAGGGGGCATTGTCCGTTATCAATCTCTCTAGGAAAAAATATAACATTGCATAGACTAATCAGTCTAAACTAGTTGTATAGCTCTGGGTTCTTAATCTTTAGGATCAGTGAGATGAAGTTGTGGTTGAGGGCTGATGGATCAGCACCACAGTTAAGGACATCCAATGCCATCTTACTAACATCTTCCCTGACCCATTTCCACAATTTCTAATAGAATAAAGGTAGAAAACCATCTGGACCAGGTGCTTTAGACAGAAGCATCTGCATTAGGACTCTGAACACCTCATCTTTTGTGTATGGTTGAATCAAAATTTGCATGGAACATAATCCATAACATCTTGAATGCTAGAGGATCCCGAGGAAGAAAAAATCTTGATAGAAGACATTAAAAGCGGGAACGATATTGTGAGGACCCAAGCCAAAATTTAATTAGGTCCCTCACCTCATTCTTACACCTTCTTAACCAATATCCAACATCAAAGGAGTCCCCACCTGAATTTTATTTCTTGGAAAAATTCAGGAAAAAATCTTTAAGCATCATCATTAGGTAACAATTTAATAAGACAACCAATCATAGCGGACCAAAGATGTTGGATTCGGGGATTCGTCACAGATGGGAAGGTGTTAGGCACCCATCCGTTTTGGAACAAAATCGTGTGAAACTGGAGAACTTTTGTATGCCATGTGTAGGTGTGTATGTGTGAGAATCATCACAACAACAACAACAACAACAATAACAACAATAACAACAGCAACAATAATAATCGAAATAAAAATAAAACTAGAAAATAAACACATAATTTGGCTCGCATCTCATTGGCAACTTGAGACTACCTATGTACCCGAGTGACCGGGATCAAAGCCATGTAGTTCTAACATGGCATCACAACACAACAACATCAACATCAACATCGACATTATAGCAACAAAACGGAAAGTAAACACACAATTCGGCTTGCATCCCATTGGCAGCTTGAGACTACCTACGTACTCGAGTGACCGAGGTCAAAACCACGTAGTTCTAACAGTTCATCAATACAAATCACATCATCACATCAACAGAATCAACAAAGCATCAATTCTTCATCAATCAAATAGCAATCAACAAGAATTAAAATCAAAAAGAGGTTAAAACACTTACCTTGGCTTTTGGACATAATCTATCCATCAACTTCAACCGAATTTTAAATAAACAATACGATCGATTCAGCTTCTAGTCTCAACAGCAAAATTGTAGACTCCCTCTTAGCTTACCAGAAAGTCCAAGATCGCATCAATCTGATATCTAGAACTCGAGATATGAATCATTTTCTGATACTGCACGCATCAGGGACCTCTACTCGGGTTCTTCGCATTCTTGGTTTTGGGATTGCATTTATTGCTTGTAACGTCCCGGCTTGTTGACTGTCACTACAGACCAACACGGGACCTTTCCAACATGCTTTGTCCTTACTCGCATGTTTCTGGAAAAAACTTCCCAGGAAGTCACCCATCCCAGAATTGTTCCAAATCAAGCACGTTTAACTTTAGAGTTCTTATGGAATGAGTGCACCTTGTTCATATAGTTAGTACCCATCAAACCATGCTATTCTCGATTGTACAATCCCATACCTATACAACTTCGAAATCACTTTATTTGAGCTATTCTTAATTACACAGTCCCATACCCGTATAATTATGAAATTGTACAGCCCCATCCCTACACAGTCTCAGGATCTCTCCTATTCCGGTGTGGATTCAGTTCATTCATGTGCCCCTCCGTCGAGAAGCCTTCCAAAAGCCGCTCCTTGTCCATGCTCATCCCAGCACCGGCGTACACTTCCTGCCCTCATCGACTCCGGGTGTCACAGGCCCACCAGCTTCCGCTAGGTTCTTCCCCAAACCCCGCACCGTACTAGGGGAATTCTAGAGCTCCGCTACCAACTATAAGGTCCCGACTTGTTGACTGTCATTACAAACCAACACGGGACCTTTCCCAACAAGCTTTGTCCTCACTCGCATGTTTCCGGGAAAAGCTTCCCATGAGGTCACCCATCCCAGAATTGCTCCAAGTCAAGCACGTTTAACTTTGGAGTTCTTATGGAATAAGCACCGAAAAAGTAGGCGCACCTTGTTGACATAGTTAGTACCCATCAAACCGTTTAAGCTATTCTTGATTGTACAGTGCCATACCTATACAACCTCGAAATCACTTCATTTGAGCTATTCTTAATTACACAGTCCCATACCCGTATAATTATAAAATTGCCCCAACTATGCAGCCCCATCCCTACACAGTCTCAAGATCTCTCCTATTTCGGTGTGGATTCGATTCTTTCATGTGCCCCTCCATCGAGAAGCCTGCCAGAAGCCACTTCTTGTCCATGCTCATCCCAACACCGGCGTAGACTTCCCGCCCTCATTGACCCCGGGTGTCGCATTGCTTTTATGCCCTTTTATCAACTCTTTCTCTGCAAAAACTAACAATAGAACACAAATACAAAGATACGACATAAGATCTGAGAATAATAAGCTAAAGGAAAAAAAATTGAGAGAGTTTCTTCAAGCTATTATGCTTAAGGGTGTGTCGAGAGAGAAAATTCCGTCAATTAATTGTCTTAACACCACTAAGAAACCTAGCCCCTTTTTCTGGAGACCCTTGGGGTCTATTTATATTGCTCAATTTGTCCACCAGGTGGTTTGGAGCTCCTAGATTCAATTGGAAATAAAATACTTGACTTGCACTCCAAGTTGGAACTTTTCCTGTTTTCTGACCGTAACTTGCGCGCCAATTTTCGATATGTATAAGAGGAAATTAGACTATGGCCGCTTCTATAAAGTTCTATATAATTATTTTAGCTTTCTGTCCATATAAATCTCTCCTATATTGGACTTTTGTAGCTCAAGTTATTGCAAAAATAGTGGGCCTAGGTCGGTGATGAATTCCTGCACGGTTGGGCCAATTTTAAATAATTACTACTCGTAATCCACTTCACCGAAAATTATAAATTTTATAGTCATGTAAAGCTCTAAGAGTCTAGTTTCATCTCCAACTAGTTTTACGTCAAATAGATCTCTGGATCTCCTAGAATCATTGATTAAGTGGGCTATGCTCACTGCAAAAAAAGTTTCCTAAATAAGAGTACATGACCGCCAAGGCCGGGTGATCACCACGACATGACCGCCACAACCTGGAGGTCTTCCCTGTATGTTCGCCGGGTCCGGTTTACTGTTCGCGCTCTTCCTATTTTGTCCGAATTTTTCTTAATTTGAAATATGAAATACCTCGAGCATATCATAACATAAACTAAGTAACTGTTACATCCCTTGGCCTAAGAAAGTGAATTAGTTCATACTAGCAAATATAAAACTATTGAAAGCCATGTTCATGCATACAAATCGAAAGAGAAAAAAAAGCTAGACCTCTAATGATCGACGACTAGCTCAACTAAAGTTCTCTCGAGTGTGCAAGATGCTCTCTTTTGTCTCATATTGCTTTTATAGTCTGGTAAGCTATGGTTTCCAACCATGATTATTGGGTGGAACCTTGATAAAAACTCTCTTCAAGTCTTTTTAATCTCAAGAAATCTTGGAGATAATCTTTAATTGGCCATCAAGATAGCAGATCCTGCCACGCAATCAAATTGCCTCCCCTTATCGGGCTGTTTGTCAACAGTTGGTGGCAGTGGTAGTGGTAGTGACGGGGACAGTGCAAATGGATTGAGACTGTTTCCTCGACATCGTGATGAATTCTTCAAAAACATGTCGATTTTCTCCAGTACCAGAACACCAATCATGCAGTAAGGAGATGGTGAAAGTGAAAATAAATAAAATAATAAGTAAGCATGATTACTTGCAATAGGAATAATAAGAACCATTATTTTTCTTTTCTCTTCTAAAATAGTTTGAGTTTGACTTAAAAAAAAAGAAGAAAATATGGCACTAGGGTCATTCTATTTTGCTCCATTGAGCACCACACCCTTGGGATAACTTGCGATAACATTTGATCACCTGTTAGTAATTAGATTTATTATAAATTAAATTTTAAAATTTTAAATAATAATTTGTTTATTTAAGAATATTTTCATTATTATTTAAGTTTAAAGAATAAATAGTTTCTGAAATTATATTTTAAAATTAGTAATGAAAAGAGGTTGACCTATTTATCTTAAGAAGCCGCTCTATCAAATATAACTTATTGAATAAATTTTATAATAAAAGGTTGAATTATTAAAATGATCTATATTTTGGAATAATTATTTTAAGATGGCTTATTGGGTATGTATGTGACCTAATAGGATATGGACACGAAAGTGCAATTTTTTATATATAAGTTAATCAAAATTTAATAATAATTTAACGTTCTATTTATTTCAAAAATTATGTTTGTTTCTTTTTGCACCTAATAGTACATCATATCTTATTCATTACCTCAGTGTCATACGCTCATTATTTGTTTTTCTTTTCTTTTCATACTCTCATTATTTTACTATAACGTCAACGTGAGTCATTATATTATATTATTACTCCTTGGTTGTCTCACCTTTCTCTCTCTATCTCCCCCAATGGGAATTCTCAACCACATGCATGTCTTATACTATCCTATCCGATGAAATGCTCAAGACCAGGGAAAAGAAAAAGAACTCTCAACTTGATCATCTGCAAATTTTTAAAAAACAATCTTTGCAGAAACTTCATTGACTGATAAGGGTCTATCACCAATAGTACCATATACATATATTATATAGCAAAATCACATGGCAGTGTTACATAGTAACCCAGCCAGCATATAATTTAATATGTGCAGCTACCCCTACCAATGAATTATGCAGACCCCATAAGTGAAAAGACAATGATGGAGAAGCAAAACCCAGTTCCGGTGTTGCCATCCTTGACAATATTCTAACTAAGTAATACAGGATCTATCTTGATTAGGGGGTCATGGCTATTAGGCTTGTCCATCCAACATCTCAAGTGTTTCCATCAGTTCCTAGAGCAACCAAGAAGATGGCAACAAGTTACAGGTCAGTCCTCATAGTTCATCCATGGACCAAGAAGGCAAGAATGGTTAGTAGTGACGGGTATAGTTGTTTGCACACCACCAAAGTTGGGGAACAAACCCCTGGCTTGCTTGGGGACAACAAGGAAGTTAATGAGAACGAAAGGGAAAGCATGACACTTCAACAGATCAAAGAACGCCTTGAGAAGGCAGTCCAAGGTAATGTTCATCTTCATAAAATTTTCTTATGGTCGGATTTGTTATCTTCCGCCATTGAAGTACTTGATGAACTAGATGAGAATATATGTTTGACTTGTCTTGCATTTGAAATACAAACCAAGGAATCAATAGAGGGATTTTTGGAGTCCCATCTGCAAAGAAATCTGAGATTCATGGTTTAGTGGAGCTCCTAGAGTCTCAGAATCCCACTCCAAATCCCACTCTAAGCTTAGATAAGGTATAACTTTTTTATTGGCTTTTTTATGTGGTCTTCCAATTTTTGGAGGAATTTGCTGTCACGGTTATTATTTCTATGTCTATAATTGCAAGGTTGGAGGTCGCTGGGAGCTTGTTTACAGTACAATCACAATCTTGGGTTCAAAGAGAACAAAGCTAGGATTGAGAGATTTCATCAGCTTGGGTGCATTTTTCCAGAACATCGATGTTTCTAAGGTATATTACTCACTTCTTATATGCTTGCACTGAGTAAGTTAATGTGGGTACCATGGGAATATATTTTTCTAAATTTTACAATTTTGCTGATGCAATAATGGAGGGCAAAGCAGTTAATGTGATCAAGTTCAATGTTAGAGGATTGAATTTGTTGAATGGACAGTTGACAATTGAGGCATCCTTCGGAATTGCGTCTAAATCAGTTAAGTTCAATATAGCTAGCTTGTGGACCCTTTTCTTCTGTTCTTCTTTTCTCTTTTTCCTTATTTTGCTAGTAGAATTATTTATATAATAGTTCATTGAAGTGGCAGAGGATGATTGATGAATATTTTATTCCAAATTTTCCAGAGAGTTGATATAAAGTATGACAGTTCAACAATCACTCCTGATCAGGTATGCTAAATATTTTCCTCAAATTAAAAAGTTATGCTAAACATGATCGATTTAATGGAGTTGATGGACTTGTAGTAGTAGGATAAAAAATAAGATTAAAAGGAAATCCACATGTTCAACCGCAAAGGATGCTATTATTTTGGTTTAACTTAATATGTTTGTTTCCAAACAATGGCAGTTGCTTAACATGTTTCAAAAAAACTATGATCTACTGCTGGGCATCTTCAATCCAGAGGGTTGGCTTGAGATCACGTATCCTTCATTCTTAAACATTATGTGAATTTTAACTTTTTGGATAAGAGGGATTACTTTTTGGAACTTTGTAATCGTGAAGTAAGGTGATTGATCCTGAGCGTAAACTCTTCAGATATGTTGATGATAACTTGAGGATAGGAAGGGATGACAATGGCAACATCTTCTTATTAAAGAGACCAGAAGATGAAAATCTCAAGGACTAGTTCATTACTTCATTTCAAACTTACAGAAATAGTTGTCAGAATCTTTCACTGTCATTGCCTTTACCATAAAAAAAAATCTTTCTTCTGTTCTTGAATATTTTAGAAGGTTTATTTTATTATTTTTATCTTTTTCAAGTTTTGGTGCTACTGTTAATTTCGGGACAATGTGCCAGGAGCAAAATAAGTAACACCCAAATGTAATGCATCAGGTGCTTGTTTACCTCAACCAATGGATTTGTAGCTCTGTAATACTTTTCTATAAAAAGCACATCACAGTCCTTCATCGACTGATAAATAACTTGTTTATCTCTGCCTTGCCTCCCGGATTACCATGTTGCCATGTATTCCACCTTGCCCGTTACTTAGTGCCACATTTGTTTATACTCTTTGTTATTTAAAACTTTTGACATCCTTCAAATAATGTAAGTCGTGATTTCATTAAAACATTATTAATCTAACATATTTAATTGAGCACAGCGGGCCCAAAATCGTCATTGAGCCTATAATCCCTGCAGCGTATCCACAGAACATAATAGAAATTAGAATGCCGTTTTTATCTTTTATGGAAAAGAAAAGGTGCCTATTTGTAAAAGATTCAACTTTGACGAATCCTAGAAGATTTTTAAAGAAGTAGGATCACCAAACAGCAATGAAGAAACAAAATGAAATGCGGAAAGTGATAAATATCTCCATATAGATAATAAACTTAAAGTCAATTAAATAGACCTTTTAACTCTCCATTCTTTTCTTTTTAGGAAACCATTGTGCTTTCATTTATATCAGAAGAAGTTCAGCTATTACAGTGGATTCGATAGACTGAGGGACGCAGTTGCCCCAAACATAAGAAGTCTCAGACTGTAAATCGAAATGCGCTAGACATTGCGCGACTTGGTTAGCATGTCTGCTAACGAACTTAAATTGAAAGAATCGAAAACATTAAGATAGCTCGCTAATGTCTTGGAGAATAAGGCCTGTGCGATTGTTAGGGAAGGCGTTCAAGGATAAAGCTTGGATCAAGGACTTGCAATCCGTCTCCCAAACAACTTTGCCAAGATCATGACTAGCAGCCAATTGAAGACTGTAAGCACCTGCTAAAGCTTAAGCAGTCGTGGGATCTGCTACTCCTTGCAAACTCTTCGTTGCACTGAAAAGCACTTGCCCATCTGGTCCCCTTGCAACTACCCCCAACTGTGTCGCGTGTGCTTGTCACGCTGCATCGGTGTTAATTTTGAACCAGCCTATGTTCGAAGCTTGCCATGTCGGTTTGGAGGAGGGTACATGAGCTGGTATGCCTGCTGCAGGTTCTGTGTGTGCGTGGATGTCTTCCTGATGGAGATTGATTGCCCTGCTAGCAGTAGAGTGAGCATCCGCCTGTATACTGTTAAAGATCAGTTCATTTCGAACTTTCCAAACAGCCCATAGAACCATGCATAAAGCTTCGAATTGTTCTTCAGTTGTTGCGTGAAGTCTTGCCTGCAGCCACTGACCCATAGAAGTATTTGACACCAAAACAAGCTGCGGAAATGCATGATTCCAAACTTTCTACATCCAGCTGCACTCAGTAAACAAATGGATTGAGGATTCAGCCGCTAGATTGCACATCGTGCAGGTATCATCCTCCACGACTCCCCGGTATCTTAGATTAACTTGTGTGGGCAATGCAACATGATAGAGTCTCCATATGAATACACGTACCTTTGGCTGAATTGTGAGCTCCCACATCCTCTTTCACCATCTGGCCTCCACACCCGCCTCCTCCCCATGAATGAGCATGTGATAGACACTGCGCACAGAGCAATTGCCATCCTTTGTGATTCGCCAAGAGAGCCGGTCATCAGGGAGCCGACTACTTAGTGGAATTGCACAAATTCGGGCTGTTGTGGTAGCATCATAGGTGGCTGCAATCGCTGGAAAATTCCAGGAATGAGTATGCGGGTCAATAAGCTCACTAACAAGCATCGTCTCATTAATTACCAGCGCATCTGCATTGCCTTGTGGTTGCTCCCCATGGTCAAGCCAGGGGTCTGTCATACTCTAACCGACGCCCGATTGCCAATTATCCACTTACCACCCTTCACTATCACTTCTCTTTCCCGTAGAATGCTTTGCCAGGGGTAACTTGGTGTCCCACCCAATTTTGCCTCCTTAAGCACTATGCATCTGTGATACTTTACTTTAAGGACTTGAGCAATAAGTGAATCGGATTTGAACCAGACGCCAAGCTTGTTTGGCAAGTAATGCTTCGTTAAAAGATGAAAGCCTTCTAATGCCGAGGCCCCATACTTCTTTGCCATGCATATCATGTTCCATGCCACCCAACATATGCCATGACGATCCTCTGAATGACCCCACCAAAATTTCCTAATAGCCCGTTCCATCTCTTCACAAGTTCCTTGAGGTATTGAGGTATTAAGAAACAGCTCATGATATAGGTGGGAATGTTTTGGACAACCAACTTGAGGAGGACTTCCTTGCCTGTCGCTGAGAGTGTCTTCTCCTTCCATCTTGATAGCTTCTTGCATACCCCTTCTCTCAAAGTGCTAAAAATGGTCTTCTTTGACCGATCAATCATAGTAGGCATGCTCAGGTACTTCTCGAATCTGTCCACCGTGTTGAGTCTCGTCCACTATTGGACATATATTGTAAATTGTTCTTGCATATTGCGGCTTGTGGAAAATTTCAACTTATCAAAGTTCGTACGTTGTCCTGAGGCTTCCTCATAGGTTCGAATGATCTAAATCATGATCTGTATCTCATGTTGTGTAGCTCTAGAAAACAAAAGACAGTCATCAGCAAAGAATAAATGAGTGATTAGTGGTGCATCTCTGGCAATCTGTGCGCCGTGGATCAAACCTCTTTGCTCTGCCCTAGCAATCAAAGCCGAGAAACCCTCTGTACGTGAGAGAAAAAGATATGGGGACAAAGGGTCCCCCTGCCTCAGTCCTCTTGTTGGCCTGAAACTGTCACTGGGTACCCCGTTAATCAAGATAGAATAGGAGATAGAGGTTATACAATTCATTATAAGCGCAATCCACTTCTCACAGAAACCTAATCTTCTCATTATTCGTTCAAGAAAATCCCATTCTACTCTATCATAAGTTTTACTCATGTCCATTTTAAGACCAATAATGCCCCGTTTTCCTCTCTGTTTCTTCCTCATATGGTGAAAGATTTCAAAAGCTAACAACGAATTATTAGTGATTGGACGGCCAGGTACAAAAGCACTTTGATTGGGGCTAATGACATCAGGAAGTATGATTTTGAGACGATTACACAAGACTTTAGCAATAATTTTATAAATGACTTTACAGAGACTAATAGGGCGAAACTGACTACACGACTCTAGACTCGATACTTTTGGAATAAGAACAATAAAGGTAAAGTTAAAACTAGAGAAACTGACTCCACTCAGTAACTTTTGGATTCACACATTCCAAGATGGATATTTTTCTTTCTTCTCAGACTTAGATGATAAGCCGGACGTATGGATTGGTCTAGCTCCCCCAAAAATTGAATGCTTTTTATAACTATCTTTTCGGTTTGGGATTGTAACCAAGCACTCTTTGCTGTGTCGCAATATCGTAGGATTAGAGGAAGCCTTGTGCTCTTATGTTCAAAAGTGATTGAATTCTGGGATCATCTTTTCCTCCATTGCCGAGTATCATTGTGTCTATGGTCGAAGTTATGTCGCTGGTGGGGAATTTCATGGTGCATGCCTCGATGTCTTGAGGATTTATATCTCCAATGGCTTTATCTAGCAGGTTCAGTTTACACCAGATCCTCTTAGAAGACAATATGTTGTGCAACCATTTGGAGTATTTGGATTGGCAGAAACATGATGATCTTTGAACAAGTGGAGGTGGATTGGGAGAGGCTATTCGATATCATTCTGCTAAGATCTGTGGCCTGGATCAAGGCGAAGCAACCTGAATTCCCATATAGTGTTTATGACCTACTGCTATGTGTTGACAGCATTACAGTGGAGAGGAGCGCCCTGTAAAATCAAACTAGTCTAGTGTTTGGTGTTTATTTTTATTGTTGCACATATCGCTGGTCTTGTATCAGTGGTGGTGTTTTTGCGTTGTATTTTAATCTTGCAATTATCATTGCTGTGACGACTGGCTGGTAAAAAAAAATCTCGTTTCATAAAAAAAAAATTCATGACAGCGTTATAGAGATTCTGGAAAAAAAATCCACCAAGACAGCCTCAACCTTCTCGCGCTTTGAATGCCACTCCCCACCCTCATCCTTTATTCGCTTAATGTTATTCCTGGCCTTGCGCTGTGTTGCTTTGCCATGGAAGAAGCTGGAATTTCGATCCCCTTCGCGTAACCACAATGCCCTGGATCTCTGAGACCACTTGATCTCCTCTTTCTGTACAAGTTCGTTAATAAGCTCATAAGTTTGCAGAGTTTTTGCTCAGACTCGGAAGTTTGAACTCGGCCTTGCAAAACTTGGAGCTTATCTCGCAACTGCTGTAGCTTTTTGTTGAAAGATCCAAAAACCATGGCATTCTAGTGGGAGAAGCGAGTTCCACAAAATGACAGCCTACCATTGATTTCTCGTGGTGGGTAAATCGCATATATAGGGTTCGTACCATTTCAAAAGTATCATTTGGGGATTTGTACTATTTCTTGTCCCTTTTACGGGTCTATAGTCTTATTTTTCGTTCCTTTTAGGGGTCTCGGGCAGCCCCGTCATCTGAAAAATAAGACTACAGACCCGTAAAAGGGACAAGAAATAGTACAGACCCCCAAACAATACTTTTGAAATAATACGGACCCTATATATACGATTTACTCGGGAAAAAATTCGTATACTAACCCCTGGGAAAACTACCGTAAAGTCGAAAATGGCCATAACTTCCTCAATCTTATTTTAAAATGGTCTAATGGATAGTATCAGTCTCCACACTTAGCTCGAAATTTAAAAAATTAGTATAAAACTCGTGCCGTAAATTTAAAAATGGCCATAACTTCTCGTCCGAAACTCGTTTTGGTTCAATTTTTTTTTCCTCGTTCTTATTTTAACATGATGTTAAGGATAGTATTAGTCTCCACTCTTATCTCGAAATTTGAAAAAATAGCAAAAAACCGATGTACTAACCCTTAGGGAAAACGACCGAGAACAAGAAAAGGGCCATAATGAGTTATTAGTTCCGGACGATAATTTATAGGGTCTGTACTATTCCAAAAGTATCGTTTCGAGGTCTGTACTTTTTCTTGTCCCTTTTACGGGTCTATACTCTTATTTTTCGTCTCTTTTAGGGGTCTCGGGCAGTCCACATCATCAACGGGGCTGCTCGAGACCCTTAAAAGGGACAAAAAATAAGAGTACAAACCTGTAAAAGGGACAAAAAATAGTACAGACCCCCAAATGGTACTTTTGAAATAGTACGGACCCTATATATGCTATTTACCCTCTCGTGGTCCAGCACGAAAGGATGAGAGGTCCAAAGCAGCTTCAACCTCACTCGCAAATTGGTCATCTTGGAGCCACATTTTCTCAAACCTGAAGGGTCGTGGCTTGTCTGACCGTGATTCACATATCCTTGTGCAGTGCCGAAGAAGAAGCGGGGAATGATCAGAAAAATGTCTTGGCAAATGCGCGATCAGACAGTGAGGGAATAATTCTTTCCAGCTGCGTGTCGCAAGGCCCCTATCCAATCTCTCCTTTATATGACTCTCATCATCATGACCATTATCCCAGGTGAAGAGGTTACCAATAAAATCAATGTCCTCCAACTCACACTCCTGGCTTGCATTATTGAAGGTGGACATACACCAAAAATCCCTCCCCGTACCACCATCTTTCTCATGGACATAGTGAATCTCGTTATAGTCCCCTATCATCAACCATGGGAGTGTCATCTGTGCTCTTAGAGTACGCATGAGTTGCAATGTTAACAGTTTATTTTTATTTCTCGGCCAACCATATATCCCTGTGAACCGCCATTCTACATCCATCTGCTCTCTAACTCGGACTTGAACATCAGTGCGGTGCTGTGACATACTTGATAATTGGACATCCCAAGTGTTTCTCCAAAGTAATGCGATTCCTCCACTGTGACTACTGCCCATACCCGTACACTCAACAAGCAACAGATTGGGGAAACGTAATATGTTATTCAATCTATTCATCTCATTGGTTTTCAATGTAGTTTCAGAAAAAAAAAACCATGTTGGGAGAGTCAAGCTGAATTTGCTTGACCAAATTACTCTCTGCCTGCGGATTCCCAAGACCGCGACAGTTCCAAGCAAGGATCCTCATTGCGCCTGGCAGGACTGCTCTGCAATCTCCGCCTCTCCTGCTAGATTCGCAACTGCAGTTTCTTGCTCCACGCCTCGATTATTCTTTCCAACACCTTCCCATTCCATCTCATCTTTCTCCACCATCTAGTCCTTTCTTTTTCGGTCCTCCTCCCGTTTACTACTAACCTGTTGTTGATTCCCACCCACTTCCCTTGTCAACCTCTTCCAAGTGCTGCCCTTCACACTCTTGCTAGATAGATGGGCACTCTCCAGATCCTCCGGAACATTGGAAGCAAGTGCAGCTCCCGGGCCGTGGGCCTCTATAGATTGTCCCCGCATAGTTTCATGCTCAAGTGGAGTTCTAATACGGTCAAGGGATTTGATTTTGTCATTCCCACTCCTGCTCTTTGTTTTGAGATTTTTCTTCCTATCACTCCTGCCCTGCTCCTTGGTAACCAAACCCAGAGTAAAATGGAAATCATCCCTCGACACCACAATTCTATCCCCTGATGACTTTTCCGGCCTAGATTGTTCCACCACCACATCCTCGCTCCCAGAAAGCGTGTGGGGGCTTGTTATTGAGCCCATAATAGGTTCCTGCTCTGGTCCGCCTACTGCCTTGCTGTAACAAAGCCGGAGTCACACCCATAGCACCCATCTCGAGTGTTGTAGTCTCGTTGTCCCTCGGACCCAGACTTAGAACTCAATCAAGTTCGCTTGATAAATATTCTCTTAAACCGTGATCTTGTTCCTGCACATTAGTGGAAGTCTCCTGGTATACAAGTTTCTTCCTTAGTGAGACTTCATATTAGTATGTCCCTCTATTTTAAGACGGAAAGGTTTTCTTGGCGACGCCACAACCATTCACCGTAGGTAGTCCTTTCCTCCTCATCAAAATCCTCAGTCCTCCTTTCACACTCTTTCATCAGGTGATCCATTTTGCCACACATATAGCAAAACTTAGACAACCCCTCGTATCGAAAAGTGACCTCAACTTTTCCTCCAGACCCAGTTCTCATCATTACGGATTTCCTAATGGGTTTCTCTACGTGCATGAGGATTCTAGCTCGAGTAAACCTACCCCATCCTTGCTCACCTCTCTCGTCAAAAGCCAGGAAGCGTCCCGCTTTAGTAGCTATGGTTGTCACATTAGTGAGGGTGCACTGGTTCCACGGGAAATTATGGATTTGCACCCATATTGGAACCTCATTCAACTCCACATTAGCTATCACTTCATCACATGTGACCTCTTTCAAGACAACCGCACGCTTCTCAAAGAACCATGGCACCTCTACCTCCATCACTTCCTGCCTATCTCTTTTGCTAAAGAAATGAAATAGAAAGAGATTGCTACTAAGCTGCTCAGCTTCTATCCCCTTCAACAGAATCCAGACCTTCCCATCAGGTTAGAGAAGGCTTGGGGATTAACATGCTTAGTACCAAGAACCCAAACAAGGAGGCTCAATCGGGACAGAACTTGCTTCTCAGGGGCTACAACCTCCAATTCCGACACTTCCTCCTCGTCGTCACCAAGGACCTCAATCACTAGTTCTGTTGCTCGCTCCTGGACACCATCATCCCTTCCACTACTTGAATCCATGAATGCCACCAGGATTGATCCCAGGACGAGACTGGTTGAGTCGCCATCGCACACACCACCGTAGCAGTTAGGAAAACCAAGATGAATACATGCACCACAACAAACAAACACCATGATAGAAAAGAAGATGGAAGAAAGACGAGAAAAAACACTGAGAGAAATGACATCTAACAGAAGAAAAGGAAACCTGATGACTAAGATACCATGGGGGTAGACGACAAGAGATACACAGAGGTCAAAATTTTGACAAGGACAAACGAGAAGGTGGGATGGAGCGAAACAAGATAACAGGACCCTACAAGATGGCTAGGGAAAACCCTAGCGAAACCAGCTTGAGAAAAAATCACAACCCTAGGCGACACACTAACAGACCAGGCATGATGACACAAAAGAAAAAAACAACTCGATAGACAGTTCGTGTAAAGCAAACACGTAGATCGCGCGAGAAAACCACAAAGAAAATGGAGGAAAGCTCACAAAAGTGTGAAGGAAAACCCGGATAAACCCTAGCCGCCTCAAGCAACACTCCACGGAACCGTAAGGAAACCCTAGAATGAGGAGAGAGAACAGAGAGAAAACCGAGACAACTCTTTATTCTTATACTTTGTTAATTGTCAATGATATAACCAAGAGAAAATAGAAATAGGAATCTAATAATAAAGCGTAAAAGGTAGGATTTTTATTGATGAAAGCTCAAAGTTACAAGAAGAGGGAGAAATTACGAGGGGATAATTCCCTTTATAAAGATATTTTCTACCGTCAAAATGGGATTAAGGTTCCTCTAGGTTTTTATATCTCTTCTACAAAAGACCCTTTCGTGTGGTTGATCCAACGATCCTTATTTTCACGTGCTTCCCTTTCTATGATGGTCCACTTGTGCTTTCATCTATCTTGTCCGTACTGCTAGCTATCTCCGTCTAGTTGTCCTGCAGAGGATTTTTGAACCTTCTAATTAGCCTGGGTCACTTTCCTTTAAGTGGGCTTAGACTAGTTTGGAGAGGAAATTATTAGTAATATGCCCAAAAGCCAATCATGGATGTGCATTTATAGTCATGTACATACACTTTAAGGTTATTCCAATAAGTATCGTTTATGAGATAAACGCTTGCACATACTTATAACCCTAGTGTATATGTATTTGATATGTATATTCTTAAATGTCCCTAGTCGGTTATTATTACGGATGGGTTGTAATAATAAGTTAAG
>JAKUCV010002652.1:113972-196599 GCA_028386065.3 Turnera subulata | reverse complement strand
TTTTGATCTACTTGCAGGTTTCTTCTGGATGAGAGGCTATATATTCCTAACAGATGTATAGCATTTAGCTCTCACTGTATGCTGGTCGCACGGTTCTACTTCCCTGTATGGATGTTTGCAGTTTCTGATGAGAATTTGTTTCTCATGATTGTGTTTATGAGCACTCCCATTATGTGTGAGTGGGAGATGTTGGAAAATAGTGAGTCCACCCATAAGGGGTGCTCACTTAAGCCCAACTGGGCCCAACTAATACATTATATAAGCCACCACAAGGGAAGGCTGATACATCGAGTATTATTATACACATGTGTTGTGTACATACACAGATAACCTGCATACTGCATTCTAGGGTTTAGACCGTGGAAACTAGGAGGCCGATCCGACACACTGTGACGGTCTCCACCGACCAGTGATTCGAGCCGTGGTTCCTGATCCTGACAACGCTTCCGCTTCACTGTTACAGATAAGTCCCCTTAACTATTTTATGTAAATGTACATTGAAATCCTTCACTAACCTTTAGTCATGTTGTGGTCCTCATGTGGGCCATTTGGAAAGCATGTAACTTGCGGGTCTTTCAGGACAAGACAGGGGATCCACACAATGTTGCTCTGTCTGTTAGTCGTGGCTTTCAAGAGTGCCCCCAGGAATATCAAAAGGAACCCACAGCTCTCACCGCGGTACAATCCAGTCGTTCTCAATGGACACCTTCGACTCCAGATTTCACTACTATCAAGACTGAAGCAGCATGTAAGAACACCACAAATGGACTTGGGGCAGTAGCTCGAGACTTTGGCGGGAATGTCCTCTTCCGTGGTTACAAGCATATCTCTGGGGAACTCGACTCGCTCGTAGGGGAAGCAATGGCTGGGCTTTTCGACATCCAACGCGCTATGGATGTAGGGCTCAGGAAAATCATCTGGGAGACGGATTGTCTCACTTGGTTTTAGTGCTTCAGCGAAAGGCATCGCTTTTCAACCTTGGTGGTGTTTTACTATAGGATATTAGCTCTTTATTACGTTCTTTTAGTTCTTTTCAAGCTAGACATGTTGACAGAGGTGCAAATCATGTGGCATATTTACTTGCACATGAAGGTGTCCGAAACCCAAATATCTGTGTTTGGGATGAGGAATTACCTCCAAGTATGGAACGTTATGTAAGGCTTGACAAAGTTGATCAATAGGAGTGCATGGTTTCTCAAAAAAAGAAAAACGACGATTCCTTTTATTCGATAAAACAAAAAAAAACAAAGGCGACTTCTTTCATTCAAAAAGAAAAAATAGACTAAACACTTCAATGCTTCTAATTAAGACGACCACAACGCTTCTAATTAAGACGACCACAACCATCGTTTTTGTCTCCCCACACTGGAAGCAACATCAGATACTTAAATGGCACAGACTAACATGGCCAGAAATTGTCGGTTGTGATCCCGCTAGTAAAGGTTTAATAAGTTCCCAGCCTAACTCTTTCCCCAAGGCCAGCAGAAACTAAATTAATGTACATATTGTATATATGGGGTTTCTAAATATCACATCTATCATATATTGGGTTAAATAAAAAATCCCACAAACTTATTTAGCAAATTTGTAAAGTCTTTTCCCAATATTCAAACGCAAGGGAGAAAATGAAAGAGGCATAATCCTTATGATTATGCAATGAATTTTGGGTGGCTGGGATGTACCTTTTGACCCAAATGTTGTAGAGCTCTTCCAGGAAGCAAAGCATTAAAAGACAGAAGTGAACTATAAGAAATACCATCTAATATATGTATACTAGATGGCAAGAAAGAAACGTATCAACCAACAACAGCTACAGACATGTATATAATTCACTCAAGATTTGAATAAGTAATTAATTTATGGCTTATCAAACAACTCACAGAAATCAAATATCAGTAGATATTCTCTTCCCCGTGTTATTAATAATTAAGTATAGAACCTGATGGACAAAATGGAAATAAAACATGTCTAGAAACTGAAGCTAACCAAAGAAAGAGACATTTTCATTAGTAATGGTGCTATAATCAGCAGCACTGGTTTGTTGGGTGTACATGGCAGAAGAAGAGGAAGCAGGGGGAAGAGAAGACGGCGGCAGCGGTGGCGGCGCTGGTGGAGATGGGGTAGGTGGGGGTGCAGCAACTGAAACAGCCCCAGTTGAAAGCAGTGACGATGATATATGAGTGGAGTTAGAGACTAGGTTTGTTTCTGTGTACTTGTATTTCAGTATTTCAGACCTTACTGCATTAAGTTCCGCTTGTAAACACTGAACTTGCTGTTGCAAAGCCGAAATTGCACCCATGCATCCATAAACTGGATCTCTCAGCCTTATATTTGCCTCATAAACAAGACTGTTCGCCGCATCGGCTCTTTGGTTCTCCGGCACCTCCTGAGAAGCAATGACGAAAGAAATATAGCTAGGAGTAGGTTAATTACCAAGAACAGCTCTTGGGGACAATCTTAGGAATTGAAAGTATAACAGATAACATCATTGGACTAAAGGGTTTACCATTAGCATCTTAGAGACATTGCTGGCACCAAAAACTTTGTGAACAGATGCAAACTTTTGGGGTTCAAGTGGAGAAAAATATGGAGAAAAAGGGCATTCTTGTGCGCACCTTCGTCTCAAAAGCTTACAAGCCGCACAAGGAGTGATTGTATTGAGGGCTCCAGGAGAACCCAACATGTGTCTTCTTCCCATTTGATGATATGAGACATCTGCTTCTCTCTTGATCTTCTTTCCTATCTCCTCGAATCTCTCTCTGTGTACATGAAAGAATATAATGGCTACAATAGCTTGCTCACCTAGCAAATAACAAATAAACATAAAAACCTTACCTTTCTCTGGACATCCAGGCATGCTCTCTCTGTGTATCGAGGTGAACTTTACATGAAAGAGAGAGAAGAGAGAGTGGCTGAACGGAAAAAGAAAGGATAATAGGAGACGCAAGTAATGCTTAAAAGGCAAGATATACTGGGTAGTGGACCTGTACTGTTTAAGTTAATCAAAGGAATAGAGGAAAGGGATTGGTTGGGCAAGTAGTGGAATGAGAAGCTAATTTTGTTTGTTTATTTGTTAATGATGTTTATAATATGGACCTGTGGTTGATGTACGAGGATTTCAGAAGCTAAATTTTTCAAGCCAAATTAGAGGAACACAAAGACTAATTAATCATCCAGGTGAGGCTAGAGAGATAAAGGGTGGCACTGAATAAAAATGCCAGCTTTGTCTCTGCTTGCTCACGTGTGAGTCCTTAAATGTGTTTTGGCTTTGTGTTTAATCAACAAATATATATATATATATATATATATATAGCTTGGATTGCTAATGGTTTGATTAGTATATACATCTGATCGTTGCTTATTCCGTAGGAGAAACCTGAATGTGAAACGTTAATGTAAATATAGGATCGGACAGCAACACTTTCAAGTTATGAGTGACACCCTAAACAAACTACCAATGACTTGAAGTGTAAAAGAAGATCATCATGAACTATATTCTTTGTTAAGGTGTTGATGTTAGTTTCTAGTCAATATCAAGAACCCATCTACATTAAAAAGAACGTACCTGGGATCTAGTTCTGATTTGTGATAAGGAGGTTTAAATTGATATACATCCTTGTACGTGTAGAAGCAGCAATCCGTTATTTTGAGATGGCTTGCACCGCTTAATTAAGCTCAATTCTGTATGATGTATATAGCTTCATTATTGTTGATTAAATTGTGAACATATTTCAGGGATTAAGTTATAATTCCCAGCCCCATTGTAAGGGATTGAACGAAAAGTGTCTCTGTCACATGTTGACATTCACAGGAAAAAGACTGGACATCTCCAATATCATCTTTTGTGCACACTATATAACTTGGTTTTGTGGGTTGAAGTGGATTGATGCATATGCTGATATAGAAGACATCTAACCTACATTTTCAAAAATGGGAAAGAATTGCAATCCAAGAATCTAGCAAGGTTAAATCTATTTCAACCTTCAACTGCTTCTTCAAAATTAGAACTAGACCATGCAGGCTTTTTTTTTTTGGAAAAATTACATTTAACATACTTTAATTTTAGTAGAGTATCAATTTGGCCATCTAATTATTTGCTTGAATATTTTAACAATTTAATTTGCTAACTCATCGCAATTAAAGCATTCTTCCATAAAAAAGAAAGACATGCTGTTATATCTTAGTTAGTGTTAGAGTATGAGTTATCTTTTAGATTCTAAAAAAATTATATTTTTTAAATATAGGTTTAAATCTTTTTTTAATATGTATTTTGATTTTTGGATGGTAAAAATTTTTAAATCTTGGAGGAAAAGATGAAGAATGATTGTCGGTAGTTAATTTTGATTTTGAATGTTAAAGGTTTTTGAATGGTAGAAGAGGAGAGGGAGAAAGATTGTTGAAAAAGAAATAAATAGGATTTATGAGCTGATTATCATCTAATTTTAGAAGTTTTTAAAGGAAAAAATGAAAAAGAAGGATTTAAACCTATATTTACAAAACATTGTTATTTTAGGATTCTAATAGGTAATTTACTTGCCAAACTAATTGAGATATAATGGTTTGATTTTTTTTAAAGACAATTTACTTTAATTGTGATGAGATAATAAATTAAATTGCTAAAATGTTCAAACAAATAATTAGATGGCCGGATCGATACTCCACCAAAGTTAAAGTGTGTCAATTGAAATTTTACCCTTTTTTTTCATATATATTAGAAGAGTATCCTAGCCATCCATCAGACTATGGTTTTGCAATTTTCTTTTTTGCATTTTTTATTTTTGAAATGGTGTTGCTTGCCCTAAATTTTCAAATTTAAGAAATGTTATATCAAAGTGGGTGGTGAAAAGGAGAAGGAATGGCACATATTTGGAGGTATTAAACTATGTGATGGATTTGCTTAGATTGTAAGTAAGTGGCACCATCGATTCTTGTTTGACCCGTATTTTGAGGCAAATAAGTCGCACCCTTGTTCTTCAAACTGCCAGCCTAACTTGCTCAGCTCCATTGCGCTAAAACCCATAATTCTCCATTCGCACATGCACTTCTATTTCTACCACTGGTCCATTGCTATTTAGAGTACTTGATCGCCCCTCGAAACCCAAACAAAGCCCCTCTTTAATTATAAAACAATTAATCCCCCATCTATATCTTGTCTTCAAAAACCCTCGTCTTTATTGGATCCTAGCTTGGCATTTTACCACATTTTGTTAGCTTTGCACATACCGTACAAACATTCGCTTCAAGTCTCCATAGGACAAAGTCAGTGCAGGCCAACCCAAATCACTAATATATTAAAACCATTCTACTAAGAGGTTTAAGCAGAACCGTGACGGGAAAAGAATGGATATATAACAGAAAACAGACTAGGAGATTAAGCGTAACCCACAATGGTAAACCAGGTAATTGAAAGCAAATTCACATTATGCAAAAAAAAATTACATGATATATTTAGTATGTAATAATTGATGAGTTGTCCGTTGAAATTTTAAGCTGTTTAAATCTAAGACAAGTTTTACAGTATATGTTTTTAATTATCTACTTTATTTGCATATCCAAACTTAGCAAATTATCTACAATTCCCAACCCAAAATACCCTCAATCCCACTTTGTGGGATCTCTGTAAGTTTCTGGGCATGCAAACTTGATAAACAAAATGCAGCGGAAAGAGCCGGAACTCATGGAGGATCCATGTGAAACAGAGTAAACCGAATAACAAAAATTTCGTACCTGGTTTGGTCGAGATCTTTCACTCAACTGATGATACGAATCAGCAAGAACCGGACAGAAATCCGACTCCTCTACGGTATCCACACAAACCGTTGATGACTGCTAGCAACCGTCTCACGATCACTAACTCAAGCACTCTCGAACCGCAGTGCTAGCTGCAGAATTTCCGAGAGCAAGAGAGCCTAGAGTGTTTTTCTCACAACTCTTGTGAATGTGTTTGTGTGTTGAGCTCTCCAAATCTACTCATCCTTCACACTCTTACATATATCACATATATGTTTACATGTTAGTTAATATAGAAAATGGCCAACCAATCATACATACATCTTATCATGCATAATTGTGTTTTCCATTATCTATACTTTAGTCACAATCATCTACATGATCATGTCCCCACTAACTCAATTATAAATATCAACATATATATAAAACAACACATCATTTCATGCCTTTGGAACAATAATTCAGGTTCAATAATTCTGGTAACTATTGAACCGAACCAACCCAAACGACCCGGTCCAACCATGGTCCAACCATGGTCTAACCACTAGCTCAATAACCTGGTCGAACCATGGTCCAACCATGGTCTACCCACTGGCTCGAATCAACAGTTCTAAATGTGTGACCCTATAGGCACTTGTAACGTTTGGCAATAATTGTAAACTCATTTACAATTATAAACAATGAGCGGCGTCTAGCAACACATTATTGCTACCCAAACGACAAGATCAGTACTGATTCTTTATGCCTCGGAAACATGTCATTATCCTTTCGTCACATTATCAAGATTAAACACGAGACATGGAATAAGTCAATCTCGTGTATGTTTAATCTAAGTTTCTTGATCCCCGAGTTAACTGTGTAAAGCGGATACTAATGATATCACCATATCACATAATCCGAGCATGGCCATGCATTTACAGTTCAACTCTATCAAGAGGCCCAACTGATAATATACCCGTTATATGGGTTGGACGAATTCCATCTTGATCATACAAAACCCACTACACGTTATATCATATACCCAATGATTACACTAAGGTCTACTCAGTTACGAATAGCAAAGAGTAATATCAAAGTATATGACTCACATGTTGGGAACCTTGATGATCTCACGGCTAAGGACAATACATATAAGAACCACTAATGACAATCATATAACGTTCCATGTAGTGTTCTTATGTCGGGTCAGTCCAGACCACAAGTTCTCTAACTTGTACCCGTATGTAGAATTCATATCTCATATAATTCTCAACATACACTAGTCTTAATTTATTATTACAACCCATCCATAATAATAATCGACTAGGGACATTTTAGGAATATAAAATATTCTAGGGTTATAAATATGTGCAAGCGTTTATCACATAAACGTATTTATTGGAATAACCTTAATGTATATACATGACTATATACAATCATCCAATGATTGGCTTTTGAGCAAATTACACTAACAATCTGAACCCTCGGAATCCATTCAAGAGGTAAATGCCACTGTACTACTACTAGTGTTGGCACCATCTATGTTTTTAATATATAAGTTGTATAATTATCGTCCACTGAAATTTTTTGTTGCTCAAATGTATGATGAAAATTTTTATAATCTTGAGTGTTAAGGGATAATGATGCATATCACTAACTATGTTTACTTGTGATTATTTTTATCATCCACGATGAAAACTCTATCAGTATCTAGTGTAGTCAGAGTCTATCTCTTATCACTTAGGAGTTCATGTTTCAGTGTATGACTAATACAACTAGTATAATACAAGCATTTGGGTACCGTAGTATGAGTGCTTAATATTATTCACTTACCTGTTTTTATATGGTAGCGGAGCCTAAAAGCTTCAATGGCAACCGATCCCAAAAACACTCATCTCACCTCCCAGAATTCCTCTTCCTCCTCATAGCCGAAAGGAGCTGATCTCAAAAGTGTTATCTTTGATGCTGCAACTAGTGCTCTGGCACAATCTCATCAGCATATCTCCATCAAGCTCACAAAAACTAAATATGTTTTCTAGAGGGTTTCTTGTTGGGCAGGGTGTTATGGGGTACATAGTGCGAATACCTAACCCAAAATCACTTGGGCCTATTCACCTAATCCTTTCACCTTCTTCCTCGGGTCAATCCCATGACATTGGAGTCGCCACCCAAATTTTATTAAGAACAAAACTTGGGAAAAAAAACTTCATTTGACTCATTTAGGCTACATGGTCATGGCGAACCAAAGTCATGGGATCGAGGGTTCGTCACAGATGGGAAGGTGTTAAGCACCGATCCGTGTTGGGTCGAGACTATGTGCAATTGCAAAATGCAAGTGTACCTTGTGCAAGTGTGCAAGTGATAGAATGGGGGAGAAGAAGAAGAATTGGCTTGCATCCCGTTGTAAAACCGATTCTACCTACGTACCCGAGTGACCGGGGTCAAAGCCACGTAGTTCAAAACATGGAACAAATCGGCCACTTACATCATCAAAAGCATCAGCATATAATCAAACAAAGATCAACTAAAAGAAGGTTTAGTGTTGCCTCTTGTAGCCCTTCTCTAGCTCCTTGTAATGGGTTGAGTTCTACATCCACCTTCTTTCTACTTCTAAGCTCAATGGTTGATTCTCTTCTTGACTCTTCCTTGCTGGACTACTGTTGATGCCTCCCACGAAATTTCTCCAGAGTTTCTGCCTAAGAATGTATCTGTAGACTTGGAGAGGTAGAATTTCTCCAAGCACTCGAGGCTTATGGGTGTGTGTGTGAGAAAAATTGTGTCTCTCCTGAAATGTGTATGAGGGGTCCTATTTATAGTGTTCTGGGAAGCCTAGGGGCATGGACCAGCTTAATGGTGAAGATTATGACCGAAAATCTGGTCCAAAATCGCGTAGGATCAAATTAGAAACAAAATCGGAGAAAATCAGCGGTTCTGGGCACCTATGACCGCCGCTGCCGGCGGTCATGCTCTGGACGACCACCAGTGCCGGCGGTCATGTGAGGACGACCGCCAGCACCTGGCGATCGTCGCGAGAGGACCACCGGTCACCCCCCGTGTCACTCGTTCTTTCCATTTTTGACCCCCAATTCCCCCTAATTTAGCTCTAACTTGATCCTATCGCGAAATTGACCCAGAATCACTCAATTACTTGATCACCACTCCCCCTAAATCATTCCTAGGTTGATTGATTACACATTGATACCCATTTTAAGCAAAATCATACCAAAAACACAAAGTCTACTTAAATGATGATTTAACTCTGATTTTTCACGAAATTAGAGCTAAAATTAATCTGCAAGAATTGTGTTAATGGGCTAATCAAACTCTGGAGAATTAACTTGGGCCCTTAAACCCATTTTTAACCCAAGAATAAATCATCTCAATATACTTGGATTAAGGAATAGACTAAGGGCCCCAATGATATATTCCAGCCTAAATAAACCTTTTTATATATTTTATTCTAAGATTAAATCATCTCATTAACCCTAGAGTTCAAATACATGAAGGTCTAAACCACCAAAATATATAATTTCTACTAAGTTAATGTCATGACATGTCTTAATCGTAAGATTAAATCATCTCATGTAACGCCCCTATTTTTTGTTAATTGGTCTTTACGAAATTTTCAAAATTTTCGGTATTTAATTTCCATTTTTACCCTTGCAAAATTTCCGACAGTTTTTGGTCAAGAAATTGTTATTATTATTATTATTTTATTCTCTTTGAAAGTATTATTTTACTTTTAGAGTTAACCGTTCTTGGAATCTTTGGGAACAATTGGTGTTCCGGGGTGAAACGCGAAGTTGTTGTAGTTTTGAGTCAAAACTACGTAGTATTGGATTTAAAGGAAAATAAAAAAAAAATAAAAACCTAATCTTATGCGCACGTTGACCAGGGGAGAGTTGACCGCGCCTTAAGACCAAAACGACGTCGTTTTGGTCTAGGCCGGCCAACCCTAACCCCCTTCCTCTTTTCTTTTCTTTTTCGTTTCCCTTTCTCTTTCTTTTTTTTTCTTCTTCTCTTCGGCCGCTCTCCCGTTCTCCCTCTCTCCCATGTTTTGCTCCCGGATCCTCTCTCTCGCTGCCGTCTTCACCATCTCGTCTTCCTCTCCCTGCATAGGAGGAGAGTCGGTTGTGTTTGAGGACCGGTGGGCTCGCCTCGGCTGCGCGTGTTCTTGAGTTCGAGTCGTCGCCGCCGTCATCTTCTTCCTCCACAGCCACCACTTTTTTCACCGGTTACCTCCTCTCGCCTCGCTCGCGTCGCACTGCCGCCGCCGCCGGTGCATCGAGGTGGAGAGAAGGCACACCCGGGGAGGACAAACGGCGAAGGACCCACAGGGCAAACTCAAACCCGTCGTCGTTGCTGCCTGTGTAAGTGCCCTCGTCTCTTTTCCCCTTCCTTCCTTTTGTTCGAGTTGTTGGTTTGACTCGGCTCGGGTGTGTGTTGTGTTTTCCGGTGATGCTGCTGGTTGGATTGGATGATGGTGGTTGCGGGTCGGTGCTGTTGCGGCAGTGTGCAGAGGATGGCTGTTGGTGGATTTGGACTTCCGGCAGTGAGAACTTGGCCGGGTTCTGTGCGGGATTGCTTTGGGAAGTGTCTCGTAATGCTCGGTTGGTGTTCTTTGTTCAGAATCCGAGACGGATCTGAGATGTGTCCAGATTTGGATCGTGTGGTTCTGAGTTTCTGGTAAGGATTCGACCTCAGTTCGTTCCTTTAATCGTTTAATGCTCTGTGTTTGTTGGGTGTGGTGTTGAATGTTGTTTCATGGTCTCCGGGTACTGGGCAGATTGCGAGCAAGTCGTTTCCGGGCTGGTGGGGGCTTTTCCGGCAAGGGCTGACCGGAATCCGGCGAGGCTCGGGAATTTTTCGGCGAGGCTCGGGTTGCTGTTCCGGCAAGACATAAATTTCTTTTCCGGCATTACATGGTAATTCTCGGTGTTGGCCGTTATTTGATTTTGTCCATGACATGTAGTGTAATTGCATTTAATCGTTGTATTAAAATGAAAAGGATACAGTGGATACTGGATACCGAGCTTGGAGAGTTGAGTGGCGTGGCCGATATATGTCCGACGCACATAGTATCTTTAGGCCGGAAAATGTTTGGGCTCGGGAGTTCGGTTGATGTGTTGATGAGGATAGGCCGGTCTTAGGCCCAATTAATGTCATATTAATTTTATATGGGCTTTTAGGCCCAATGACTAATGAGGTGGGCTTTAGGCCCAATGGCTTGTATTTGAGATGGGTTTTAGGCTCGAAGACTATTATGGATATGGAATGGGCTTAGGCCCAATAAATGGTAATTAAATTATGATGGGCTGTAGACCAATCAATTATAATATAGATTTAAAAACATGAAATTATGGAGCTTGAGGATTATATTTGGGCTTAGACCCCGACTCATTAGTGGATTCACAGTTAATAAACACAAACGGACTAGAAGGCTCAAGATTTCATCTTTAGCATGCATTTAGTATTTGTCATGAATAAGGGCCTTATATGACTTGTGTGTTCGTAGGATGTTATGAACATAGGAATGTTAAGGCGGAATGAGGCTTCGGCTTCCGAGACAGTTAATATGGCCCAGGTTAGGACTTATAACCTTTGTATGCATTACTGCCTACAATGCTCGATTAATAAACTTGGTACAAGAAGTGGTAATACTTGGTTGGTATTGAGTGCTACATGCTTGTATGCCTGCTGTATTGATGTTCTTGTTTGCATTTATATCTTAATGATGATATCTTGATGTGGTATGTCTGATTGTGTGAATCATGTGCTTGTGTGATATGATATGCCAGTTGAGCATGGGATGTTTTGATATGATTAAATATTATGATATATGATTCTGAGGTTCGTGTGGTGACTTGAGGGCTGGAGGCCCGGACTTGGAAAATAAAATGTTAAATCCACACAACCCTGTTTGATCATAACGTTGTTAGTGTAATATGCCCAAAAGCCAATCATTGGATGATTGTACATAGTCATGTAAATACATTAAGGTTATTCCAATAAATATGTTTATGAGAAAAACGCTTGCACATATTTATAACCCTAGAATATTTTATATTCTTAAATGTCCCTAGTCGATTATTATTATGGATGGGTTGTAATAATAAATTAAGACTAGCGTAAGTTGAGAATTATATGAGATATGAATTCTACATACGGGTACAAGTTAGAGAACTTGTGGACTGGACTGACCCAACATAAGAACACTACATGGAACGTTATATGATTGTCATTAGTGGTTCTTACATGTATTGTCCTTACACCTGAGATCGTCAAGGTTCCCAACATGTGAGTCATATACTTTCATATTACTCTTGGCTATTCGTAACTGAGTAGACCTTAGTGTAATCATTGGGTATATAATATAATGTGTAGTGGGTTTTGTGAGATCAAGATGGAATTCGTCCAACCCATATAACGGGTATATTATCAGTTGGGCCTCTTGATAGAGTTGAACTGTAAATGCATGGCCATGCTCGGATTATGTGATATGGTGATATCAATAGTTTCCGCTTTACACAGTTAACTCGGGGATCAAGAAACTTAGATTAAACATATACGAGATTGACGTATTCCATGTCTCGTGTCTGATCTTGATAATGTGACTAAAGGACGATGACATGTTCCGAGGCATAATGAATCAGTACTGATCTTGTCATTTGGGTAGCAACGATGTGTTGCTAGACACCGCTCATTGTTTATAATTGTAAAATGAGATTTTACAATTATTGCCAAATGTTACAAGTGCCTACAGGGTCACACACTTAGAACTATTGATTCGAGCAGGTGGTTGGACCATGGTTGGACCGTGGTTGGACCAGGGTCGTTCTGGTTCACTAATTGTCTGCATTATTGAACCAGAATTAGTGATGTGATGTGTTGATATATGATAATGTATTAATGGTAGACAAGATAATGGGAATCATAATGATGATAGTTGGTGGACCATTATGTTGGCCATTGTCTCTATTACTTTATGCATTAGTGGAGGTGGGTAATCAGATTATCTTGCTCTTGCAATTCTTAGTTCTAGAGACTTGAGATAGTTTTTCAGACTTGCAGGAACAGACACATACACTTTCCTTTCTTTGAGAAAGAAAGAAAACACCACAAACACAAGTTCTAGCTCCCGGAAATCTGCAGCTAGCACTGTTGTTCGGGAGTGCTCGGGTTGGTAATCGTGAGACGATTTTCGGCTAGTTATCGACGGTTCGTGTGGAAATCGTAGAGGAGCGGGATTTCTGTCCGGTTCTTGCTGATTCAGCTCAACAGTTGAGTGAAAGAGCTCGACCTATCCAGGTACGATTTTTGTTTATTCGGTTTACTCAGTTTCACATGGATCCTCCATGAGTACCGGGTCTTTCCGTTGCATGTTTGATTGTCAAGTTTGCATGCCCGGTTACTTACTGTGGTAGCGGAGCCTCTTGTGAAACGCTAAACCGAATTAGATGTTCAACTTGTTATATGTGATATAGCGTAAACATGATAGTATATGTGATATGCTAAATTCTTTTGCATATGTGATATGTTGAATTTCAATTTTCTATACATGATACATGTTTAGGTTGGTGTTTGTCAAAAGTGTTTTGACAATGAATGCTTGATTGGTATATGATATCAATCAAGGTGTTCTTGGTAGTAAGTCAAATGAGTTCGACAAGGAAAAATCGATTGTCCGTTTGCGTATAGAACGATTGTCGTTTTAGTACAGCAGGGCCTAAACATCAATGTTGGTTAGACGAACATCGATGTTCACATGAGTTTTGCCTTGGCCGGATCTTCCAAACATCGATGTTGTGTGACAAACATCGATGTTCAAGTGAAGATTGGCTTTGGCAAAATCTAGAAAACATCAATGTTCAAGAGTTAAACATCGATGTTCTCATGACGAGTGGCCTTGGCAGAACTCTCAAAACATCGATGTTCAAGAGTTAACATCGATGTTCTAGAGCATTTCCAAATTAGTTTGAGATTCCAGAATTCTCAAACATCGATATTTAAAAAGTACTGCCAGAAATCTTGAACTTTCAGAACTTTAAAAACATCGATGTTCAAGAGTTAAACTTCGATGTTCTGAGCTCTGCCAAATAGTTTGGAGTTCCAGAATTCCCAAACATCGATGTTTAAGAGTTAAACATCGATGTTTGGGAATTCTGGAACTCCAAACTATATCAATGTTCAAAAGTCAAACATCGATGTTTAAGAGTTAAACATCGATGTTCAAGAGTCAGACATCGATGTTCAAGAGTTAAACATCGATGTTCTTGAACACTGCCAAGTAGTTGGGAGAATCAAATTCTCAAAAACATCGATGTTCAACGTTAGACATCGATGTTCTTATGTATTTTTGGTTTCCAAATTTACAAAAAAAAACATCAATATATGATTTGTTGATTATATGCATATGATGTATGAACATAATATGTTGATGTAAATATTAAGTTCTTCTTGTGTTGCCTTCCATGATAAGCACTCATCATTGCTTAGATCAACACTTGGTAGGTTTTGCCAAAGCAAGGTGCCAATGTTTATCCTAGCAAGGTGCGATGGGATAATTGTAATATCCAAACTGCTTATTATGGGTTGAACTTAACTAGGTCATCTTAATAGGATTGAGGACTTAGAGGCAAAGAGTTGAGCTAAGTCTGTGAGATAGACAAGAACAAGTGTTGTTCACTTAAATATCCAAGAGTTACATGAGAAGTAATTGACAAGAGTTGTCTACCTAAATAACCATAATGTAAGCGATCGGCCAAAGCTGACTTATCTTGTAGTGAAATATGGATCTTGGCCTACTTATCATATTTTGATTCATAGTAGGAGCATCATTTAGTAAAATTCCTTATTAAGTGATTTTATGTATACAAGACTCTTATTTGTGCGAGTTGATCAATGTTGTAGAGTTATCATGGCACAAAACACTAGTACACAATCATTACGATCAGTCCTTGAGAAGGAAAAGCTGAATGGGAATAACTTCCTAAAGTGGCATCACAATTTGAGGATAGTCCTCAAACAAGAAAAGAAATTGTATGTCCTTGAAGGGCCTGTTCCAAATGAACTGGTGCCTAATGCTCTTAGGGGGGAAAGAGATGCTTACAAGAAGCATGTTGATGATGCATTGGATGTTGCATGCCTTATGCTTGTTAACATGGACTCTGAGCTTCAGAAGCAACATGAGAACTTGGGTGCGTTCGATATGATCGAACACCGGAAAATGCTCTTTGAAGAGCAAGCTAGGCATGACAGGTATGAGACCTCTAAGGCATTGTTCCAATGCAAGATTTCTGAGTCATCACCGGTGAGACCTCATGTGCTCAAAACGATTGGATACATTGAGAGCCTTGGGGGTCTAGGTTTTCCTTTGCAAAAGGATTTGGCTGTTGATCTAGTTCTGCAATCGTTGTCGGATAGTTATAGCCAATTTGTCATGAATTTCAATATGAATCATCTTGACAAATCTTTGTCTGAGTTGCTTAACATGTTAGGAACAGTTGAGCAACAGATGAAGGAATATAAATCCTACAGCATTTTGATGGTTGGAAAAAGCAAAGGAAAGGGTAAAGCCAAGTTTTACAAGAAGAAGAAATGTGCCAAAAAGTTTGGTGCATGTGCATCTTCTTGTTCACATGTGCTGAAACCCAAAGGTGGTATTGCAAAGGAAGGACAATGTTTCCATTGCAACAAACGTGGCCATTGGAAACGCAACTGCCCAATTTACCTCAAAGAGGTGAAGAAACAGAAGGGAAGTAAGATTTCCGCTTTAGGTATTTTTGTTATAGAAGCAAATATCTCTATTTCTGCTTCATGGGTACTAGATACCGGATGTGGTTCTCACATTTGTGTAAATGTTCAGGATCTGAGAAAGAGTAGAAGATTAGCAAAGGGTGAGGTAGACCTGCGCGTTGGAAATGGAGCAAGAGTTGCTGCATTAGCCGTAGGAACTTACTATCTATCCTTACCGAGTGGTTTGGTTTTAGAACTTGATGATTTTTATTATGTACCAACCATAAGCAGGAATTTGATTTCTTTTTCTTGTCTGGACAAGAAAGGTTTTTCATTTGTAATAAAGAACAATTGTTGTTCTATTTATTTCAATGATATTTATTATGGTGGTGCATATTTTAGCAATGGTTTGTACGTTCTAAACCTAGGAACACCAATCTATAACATTAATACGAAGAAGGTTAGATTAAACGATTCTAATGAAACCTATCTCTGGCATTGTCGATTGGGCCATATAAACGAGACTCGTATTTCTAAACTCCATAAAGATGGACTTTTAAACTCATTTGATTTTGAATTATATGAGACATGTGAGTCATGTTTATTAGGCAAAATGACGAAGGCTCCTTTTGCTGGTAAAGGTGAAAGAGCTTCGGACTTGTTAGGTCTTATACATTCTGATGTATGTGGACCTATGTCAACACAGGCTAGAGGTGGCTTTCAGTACTTCATTACATTTACTGATGATTATAGTAGATATGACTATGTGTATCTTATGAAACACAAGTCAGAATCCTTTGAAAAGTTTAAAGAATTCGAGAGTGAAGTACAGAATCAACTCGGCAAGAGTATTAAAATGCTTCGATCTGATCGAGGAGGTGAATACTTAGGCCGAAATTTTCTTGATCGTCTAAAGCAATGTGGTATTGTATCACAACTTACTCCACCAGGTACGCCTCAATGGAATGGTGTATCTGAAAGGAGGAATAGAACTTTGTTAGACTTGGTTCGTTCTATGATGAGTCAAACTGACCTTCCTTCTTCATTTTGGGGACATGCATTATTAAGTGCTGCCTTTACACTTAACCGTGTTCCATCTAAATCGGTTGAAAAGGCACCATATGAGATATGGACAGGGAAGCGTCCCAATTTGTCTTTTATGAGGATCTGGGGTTGTGTGGCTTTCGTGATACAAGAAGCATCAGACAAACTCGACCCTAAACCCGTCAAGTGCCTCTTTGTTGGATATCCTAAGGAAACTAAAGGATATTATTTCTATAATCCCACAGAGCACAAAGTGTTTGTTGCTCGTACTGCTATTTATCTAGAAAGAGAATTCATTTCTAGAAAGATCAATGGGAGAAAAATAGAACTCGAAGAAGTTCGAGGTATAGAGGCTGAGATGGAACAATGATAGGAACCACAAGATGTTGTGGGTGAAAAACTTGTGCCTGTAACACATGGACTACGTAGGTCTAATAGGATTCGACATGAGCCTAAGAGATATGGATTTCTTATGACTCACACTGGAGACGTGATGCTCATAGAAAAGGATGAGCCCACTTCCTATCAGCAGGCTATTACGGGTCCAGACTCTAAGAAGTGGCTAGAAGCCATGAATTCGGAGATGGAATCCATGTATGAAAACAAGGTATGGACCTTGGTTGATCCACCTGAAGGGGTAAAACCTATTGGGTGCAAGTGGGTCTTTAAGAAAAAGACCAACATGGATGGTAATGTGATTACCTTTAAATGGCGATTGGTTGCGAAAGGTTTTAAGCAGGTTCATGGTATTGACTATGATGAAACTTTCTCACCGGTTGCCATGGTTAAATCCATCCGAATTCTATTGGCTACAGCAGCATACCATGATTATGAGATATGGGAAATGGATGTCAAAACCGCTCTCCTTAATGGAAATTTTTTAGAGGATGTGTACATGACACAACCTGAAGGTTTTGTCACTCCAGAAAATGCTAACAAGGTCTGCAAGTTGCAAAGATCCATTTATGGATTAAAGCAAGCTTCTAGGAGTTGGAATCTTCGTTTGATGAAGTAATCAATCAGTTTGGTTTCATTAAAAATGAAGATGAGCCATGTATTTACAAAAAGGTTAGTGGGAGCACAATTGTTTTCTTGTTACTGTATGTTGACGACATTCTACTCATTGGGAATGATATTCTGACACTACAGTCTGCAAAGACTTGGTTAGGAAAGAATTTCTCAATGAAGGACTTAGGAGAAGCTGCCTAAGTGCTAGGTAAAAATATCTATAGAGATAGATCCAAAAGGCTTCTTAGGCTAAGTCAAAGTACATATATTGACAAGGTGCTAAAGAGGTTTAGCATGCAAGATTCCAAGAAAGGTTTCTTGCCCATGTCACATGGCATATCTCTCTCAAAGAATCAATGTCTTAGTACATCTAAGGAGAGAGAGCGGATGAGTAAGATTCCTTATGCATCAGCAATAGGATCACTAGCATATTTCAATCTGATCCCGATGAAAGTCATTGGATAGCGGTTAAGAACATCCTTAAGTACTTGAGAAGGACTAAGGATGCATTCCTTGTATATGAAAGCATTGATGAGCTTGTTGTAAAGGGTTACATAGATGCTAGCTTCCAAACTGACAGGGATGACTTTAGATCACAGTCAGGTTATGTGTTTTGTCTTGGAGGTGGTGCTGTATGCTGGAAGAGTTCAAAGCAAGAGACAGTTGCTGACTCTACAACTGAGGCTGAGTATATAGTCTCCTCAGATGCGGCAAAAGAGGCTGTTTGGATTAAGAAGTTCGTAACTGAACTTGCGGTGGTTCCTAGTATTGACAGTCCGATTGAGCTCTATTGTGACAACAATGGGACAATCGCACAGGCTCAAGAACCTAGATACCACAAGAGATCCAAACATATACTCCGACGTTATCATCTTATTAGAGAGATCATTGATAGAGGCGATGTCAGGCTGTGCAAAAATTCCTTCTGAGAACAATGTAGCAGAACCATTGACTAAGCCGCTCACACAGCAGAAGCATGATGGTCACACTGCATCCATTGGTATTAGATACATGGATGAATGGCTTTAGTGCAAGTGGGAGATTGTTAGTGTAATATGCCCAAAAGTCAATCATTGGATGATTGTACATAGTCACGTAAATACATTAAGGTTAATCCAATAAATATGTTTATGAGATAAACGCTTGGACATATATATAACCCTAGAATATTTTATATTCTTAAATGTCCTTAGTCAATTATTATTATGGATGGGTTGTAATAATAAATTAAGACTAGCGTATGTTGAGAATTATATGATATATGAATTCTACATACGGGAACAAGTTAGAGAACTTGTGGACTGGACCGACCCAACATAAGAACACTATATGGAACGTTATATGATTTTCATTAGTGGTTCTTACATGTATTGTCCTTAGACCTGAGATCATCAAGGTTACCAACATGTGAGTCATATACTTTGACATTACTATTGGCTATTCGTAACTGAGTAGACCTCAGTGTAATCATTGGGTATATGATATAATGTGTAGTGGGTTTTGTATGATCAAGATGGAATTCGTCCAACCCATATAACGGGTATATTATCTGTTGGGCCTCTTGATAGAGTTGAACTGTAAATGCATGGCCATGCTCGGATTATGTGATATGGTGAAATCAATAGTATCTGCTTTACACAGTTAACTCGGGGATCAAGAAACTTAGATTAAACATATACGAGATTGACATATTCCATGTCTCGTGTTTGATCTTGATAATGTGACAAAAGGACGATGACATGTTCCGAGGCATAATGAATCAGTACTGATCTTGTCGTTTGGGTAGCAATGATGTGTTGCTAGACACCGCTCGCTGTTTATAATTGTAAAATGAGATTTTACAATTATCACCAAACGTTACAAGTGCCTACAGGGTCACACACTTAGAACTGTTGATTCGAGCAGGTGGTTGGACCATGGTTGGACCAGGGTTGGACCGTGGTTGGACCAGGGTCGTTTTGGTTCACTAATTGTTTGAATTATTGAACCAGAATTAGTGATGTGATGTGTTGATATATGATAATGCATTAGTGATAGACAAGATAATGGGAATCATAATGATGATAGTTGGTGGACAATTATGTTGGCCATTGTCTCTATTACTTTATGCATTAGTGGAGGTGGGTAATCAAATTATCTTGCTCTTGCAATTCTGAGTTCTAGAGACTTGAGAGAGTTTTTCGGACATGCATGAACACATACACACTCTCCTTTCTTTGAGAAAGAAAGAAAACACCACAAACACAAGTTCTAGCTCCCGGAAATCTGCAGGTAGCACTGTTGTTCGAGAGTGCTCGGGTTGGTAATCGTGAGACGATTTCTGGCTAGTTATCGAAGGCTCGTGTGGATACCCTAGAGGAGCGGGATTTCTGTCCGGTTCTTGCTGATTCGGCTCAACAGTTGAGTGAAAGAGCTCGACCTATCCAGGTACGATTTTTGTTTATTCGGTTTACTCAGTTTCACATGGATCCTCCATGAGTACCGGGTCTTTCCGCTGCATGTTTGATTGTCAAGTTTGCATGCCCGGTTACTCAAAAACATATGCCAAAACTCTTTAAGCATAATTGAGAATAAAAAAGTATAATAATTCTACTGTGGGGCTGTTGACCGGTTGGTTCGAGCGGGAAGTGATACCCCTCGGGATTTCATGCGGGATAGCATGGTATATGCGGTTTAGCATATGGGTCTGTTACGACCAGTTCTACCTCCCTCTTTCTATCTTCCCCTTTCTACCTTCCTCTTTCTCTCTGTCTATCTCTCTCTCTCACTGATTGTATTGGGCCTTGCCCTGGTTATATTGGGCTTACGCCCTGGTTGTCTCATGAGACGGGACCGAGCTCGACGCACATAGTAGAGGGCCCTAATAAAATATTTAAAACTAATAACAACGATAATAATATAAGTAATGATAAGTGATGGTTTGAAGTCTGATGATGAGTTTGGATTGTGCAATGTGACCTGTTTGTGCACTTTGCTTGCTACTGCCTGATATCGTTGTTATTGTGGTTGGCTTGTATTGTATACGCTGGTTTATTTGTTATGGTGAGACGGTGGTTGGTCTCACCCCTCACATATTTCTCAGGTTAGCTGATCGATGATCAAAAGAGCATATCAGCAGGTGGCGGTGCTTTCCTCCTCGGGTCGGATCCATAGGGTTCATTGCATGCATGTTGCTATGTATTTTTGTCTTCCGCTGCATACTTGATTCTATTGTATTATTAATTATTATTTGATTGAATGTTGATCATGTTCGTATCCCGGGTAAAAGGGCATTTTGGTCACTTCTCATGTTGTAATTAATTTAATGGGTATTTGGGATACTGGTGTTTAGTTGATGATTTTTCGGGTCCCGAGAATGGTAAGGGTAGTTTAGTCATTTTATATTTAAGTTCTATTTTATATTAATAAATTGGGACACGGGCGTTTCATCTCATCAATTCCAAGTTCAAGTATATTAAAATCTAATTCTAGTAGAAAATTCGTGGGTCAAATTTGGGTGTCCACAGATGTCCCTCGTTGATGAGTCTTTATAGAACAAAGACGAAACAACGCAAGGAAAGAATAATCAAATTTGAATGTTAGATGTGTGGTGTGTGCCAAGTTTCAGAGCATCCCATGCTCCACTTCAGGAATCATCTCATCGTGAATTTTTGTGGGACTGACCCTCGGATTCCGGGAATCATCTCATCCCGGATTTTCGAGAATCGTCTCATCCCGAGGCGATAGAATCATCTCATCTATCAGATGTTGACAAGGAATCATCTCACCCTTGTCGGCTGGATTCTGTTTGGGAATCATCTTATCCCAAGCTATGGTTTCCGGGAATCATCTCATCCCGGGGCGATAGAATCATCTCATCTATCGGGTTGTTGAAATGGAATCATATCATCCTTGTCGGCTGGATTCTATTTGGGAATCATCTCATCCCATGCTTATGGTTTTCGGGAATCATCACATCTCAGGGCGATAGAATCATCTCATCTATCGGGTTGTTGACAAAGAATCATCTCATCTTTGTCGGCTGGATTCTGTTTGGTCTTTGGGAATCATCTCATCCCAGGTTTTGTGAGAATCAGGTCCTCGGCTTTAGTTTTGCGGGTACTGGGTACACGGCTTTTATCTCGTTTCCTCATTGCGAGAACCAGGTTCCCGGCTTCAGACTTCTATGTCTCAAGGTCTGTTCATCTTGGGTTTGCAAAGGCTGGGCCCTTGGCTTACTGGTTTTCCTCATGTTTGGATCCCTCATAACTGGACTCCCTCATGGTTTTCTCCCTCATGGCTGGTTTCCCTCATGTCTGGACTCCCTCATCTCTGATTTGCCTTGCCCTACTCACGGTTCATCTTTGTATGGACTCCCTTGTATCTGGACTCCCTCATGGTTTTTTCTCATTTGGGTTGCTCATGTCTGGTTTCCTTCTCATCTCTCTTCTGACTAGGTTCTTCAAAGTCTATATCCCTCATTGTCTGGACTCCTCTCTGACTTCTCTCTCATCTGGTTTTACCGGGTTCCTGGCTTACTGGTTTCTCTCTTGACCGGGTTCTTCGTCTCATGGTCGGCTTGTTCTGGGCTCTCCTCAGGGTTATAAGCATCAGGTCCTGGGCTTTTCACTTATGGCTCAGTTGTTTTACCTCTGGGTACCTCTTGTTCTCTCATTATCCAACTGGTTTGTGCTTGCTCATCTCATTGATTTGCTGGTTCTCTTTTGGGGTGCAAAGACCGAGTCTTTGGCTTTTAGCTGAATTCTCCTAACTAGGCTGGACTCTCAACTGGGTTCCCCTCGGGTTTGCAAAGACTAGGTCTTTAGCTTTCTTAACTGGATTCCTACTTGACTGCCCTATTAGTGTAATATGCCCAAAAGCCAATCATGGATGGTTATTTGTAGTCATGTATACGCATTAAAGTTATTCCAATAAGTATCGTTTTGCTTGCACATACTTATAACCGTAGAATATTTCATATTCTTAAATTGTCCCTAGTCGATTATTTTTATGGATGGGTTGTAATAATAAATTAAGACTAGCGTATGTTGAGAATTGCATATGTGATATGAATTCTACATACGAGTACAAGTTAGAGAACTTGTGGACTGGACCGACACACATAAGAACGCTACATGGAACGTTATATGTTTTGTCGATAGCGGTTCTTATAATGTATTGTCCTTAGACCTGTGATCATCAAGGTTCCCAACATGTGAGTCATATGCTTTGATATTATTCATGGTCATCCGTAACTGGATAGACGTAAGGGTAATCATTGGGCATATGATGAGTGTGTAGTGGGTTTTGTATGATCCAGAGGGGATTCGTCCAACCCATATAACGGGTATATTATCGGAGTGTTTCTTGATAGAGTTGAACCGTAAATGCATGGCCATGCTCGGATAATGATATATGATATCATTGGTATCCATTTTACCGGTTAACTCGAGGATCAAGAAACCGAGATTAAACGTATGCAAGATTGACATATTCCATGTCTCGTGTTTAATCTTGATAATGGGACGAAGGGACGATGACATGTTCCGAGGCACGTGGAATCAGAATTGATCTTGTCGTTCGGGTGGCAATGATGTGTTGGTAGATGCCGCTCTTTGCTTATAATTGTAAAATGAGATTTTACGATTATTGCCGAGTGTACAAGTGCCTACAGGGTCACACACATACAGCCGTTGATTCGAGCAGGTGGTTGAACCAAGGTGTGGTTGGACCGCGGTTGGACCGTGGTTGGACCAGTGTCGTTTTTGGGCTGGTTTGGTTCACTAAATGTCAGATTTTTGAACCAAAACTTGCTGAGTTGTGTTGATAATGTTTAGTGGGAAACATGATTATGTGGAGACATAATCATGTTGCTTAGTGGACCACCATGTTGGCCATTAACTCCACTAATGCATTATGGCTTTGAGGGTTGAGTGATCAGATCACTATTGCTCATCTTCTTCCTCACACACACTTGTTCTTGAGAGAATTTTCAGAATTTGAGAAGAGTTCTTGAGTGGTCTGAAAATTGAGAGAAAAACACCACACACAAAAGCTCCCGGAAACCTGTTGCTAGCACACTAGTTCGGGAGAGCTCGGGTCGAAGTCGTGAGACATTCTTCAACCGGTTACAGCGGTTCGTGTGGATACTGTAGAGGGGCAAGGCTTTTGTCTGGCTCTAGCTGATTCGGTTCTACAGTTGGGTGAAAGACCTCAACCGTTACAGGTATGAAAAATTGTTATTCGGTTTAGCTCCCTTCACATGGATCCTCCGTGTGTATCCGGTATTTCCGCTGCGCATACAAGTTGTATTTTGTGCTTTTGATAGTCAATTGCATGAAGCAGATACTTACAGTGGTAGCGGAGCTTCTTGTGATGTCCTAAACCGAATTTTGTGTGTTCATATGTTATATGTGATATAGCTTGAACATGCTAGGTATATGTGATATATATGTTGTTGACGTTGATTTGTCAAAAGTGTTTTGACAACAAGAACTTGATTGGTATGTGATATCAATCAAGATGTTATTGGTAGAAAGTCGAATGAGTTCGACAAGGGTGCTTGAAAGGTATATGATACCTACAACATCGATGTTTAAGCTTCAACATCGATGTTCTCTTAGGTCGATTGTTGACCGAGAGGTCAAAACACCTATGTTTAATTGTTAACATCGATGTTCTATGCACTCGGAAACCTCCAACATCGATGTTTAATGGTCAACATCGATGTTTTGAGGGTTCGGCGACCTCCAACATCGATGTTTGATAGTCAACATCGATGTTTTGAGGGTTTGGCAACCTCCAACATCGATATTTGAGTGTCAACATCGATGTTTTGCTGATTCGCAAACTCCAAACATCGATGTTGAAGGGTTCAACATCAATGTTGTGGAACCCAGTAACTTCAACTGCGAATTTGAGGCAGAAGGAGGCCGAATTGGTGTCTGGCCTGAACAGAAAAGTTGTAGCCCTACTTCTTAGCTTTCCAGGGACACCAAGTTTGCACAAATCGGAGCTCTACAGTTCTGGATATGGCCGAAATACTAAGTGCTGCCAAGTAGTTGGGAGAATCAGATTCTCAAAACATCGATGTTCAAGTAAGACATCGATATTCACATGTATTTTGGTTTCCAAATTTACATGACATCAATGTATGATTTATCAAGAACAAGCATGTGATGTGTTGGAATTATATGTTGATGAAAATATTAAGTTCTTAGTTGTCAAAGTGTTGTTCACTCAACTATCCAAGAGTTACATGAGATGTAATTGACAAGAGTTGTCTACCTAAATAACTATTGATATATGCAATCAGCCAAAGCTGACATATGTTGTAGTGAAATATGGATCTTGGCCTACTTATATAATTGTCTTGATTTATGTAGTAGGAGCACATTTAATAGAATTCCTTGTTAAATGTATTTGTATGCATGACTTTTATTTGTGTGAGTTGGTCACTGTTGTAGAGTTTCCATGGCATAAAACACTAGCACAATGTCACTGCGATCGGTCCTTGAGAAGGAAAAGTTAAACGGGAATAACCTCCTGAAATGGTATCGTAACTTGAGGATTGTCCTCAAACAAGAAAAGAAATTGTATGTCCTCGAAGGGCCCGTTCCGAGTGAACCGGCGCCTAGTGCACCAAGGGCAGAAAGGGATGCTTACAAGAAGCATCTAGAAGATGCATTGGATAAAGGATGCCTCATGCTTGTTAACATGGAATCTGAGCTTCAGAAGCAACACGAGAACATGGGGGCGTTCGATATGATCGAACACCTTAAGATGCTCTTTGAGGAGCAATCAAGGCATGAGAGGTACGAGACCTCTAAGGCATTGTTCCAATGCAGAATGGCTGAATCATCTCCCGTCAGACCTCATGTGCTTAAGATGATTGGATACATCGAAAGCCTGGAGGGTCAAGGGTTTCCTTTGCAGAAGGAATTGGCTGTTGACCTAGTCCTGCAATCGTTGCCGGATAGCTACGGTCATTTTGTCATGAACTTCAATTTGAACCATCTTGACAAGTCCTTGTCTGAGTTGCTCAACATTTTGGGAACAACTGAGCAACAAATGAAGGCAAGTAAATCCAATAGCATATTGATGCTTGGAGGTGGCAAAGGAAAGGGTAAAGCTAAGATGAAGAAATCCACCAAAAAGTTTGGTGCATCTTCTTCACAAATGCTAAAACCTAAAGGTGGTATTGCAAAGGAAGGCGAATGCTTCCATTGCAAGAAGCCTGGCCATTGGAGACGGAACTGCCCGGTTTATCTTCAAGAGTTGAAGAAGAAGAAAGGAAGTGAGACTTCCACTTCAGGTATGTTCGTTATAGAAGCGAATATCTCTATCTCTGCATCATGGCTATTAGATACCGGATGTGGTTCTCACATTTGTGTAAATGTGCAGGAACTAAGAAAGGGTAGGAAATTGGCTAAGGGTGAGATAGACCTACGTGTGGGAAATGGAGCAAGAGTTGCTGCATTAGCCGTAGGAACTTACTATCTATCCTTACCGAGTGGTTTAGTTTTGGAACTAGACGATTGCTATTATGTACCAACCATTAGCAGGAATTTGATTTATGTATCTTGTCTTGACAAGAAAGGATTTTCATTTGTAATAAAGGACAATTGTTGTTCCATTTATTTCAATGAAGTATATTATGGTGGTGCATATTTGAGCAATGGTTTGTATGTTCTAAACCTAGAAACCGCAATCTATAACGTTAACACGAAGAAGGTTAGAACGAACAATTCCAATGAAACGTACCTTTGGCATTGTCATTTAGGCCATATAAATGAGACTCGTATATCTAAACTCCATAAAGATGGACTTTTAGACTCATTTGATTATGAATCATTTGAGACGTGTGAGTCATGTTTGTTAGGCAAAATGACGAAGGCTCCTTTTACCGGTAAGGGTGAGAGAGCATCGGACTTATTAGGTCTTATACATAGTGATGTATGCGGACCTATGTCCACATAGGCTAGAGGTGGTTTTTCATACTTCATTACATTTACTGACGATTTCAGTCGATATGGCTATGTGTATCTAATGAGACACAAGTCAGAATCCTTTGAAAAGTTCAAAGAATTCAAGAATGAAGTACAGAATCAACTCGGTAAAAATATTAACATGCTTCGATCAGATCGAGGAGGTGAATACTTAGACCAAGAATTCCATGATCATCTAAAGGAGTGTGGTATAGTATCACAGCTCATTCCGCCGGGTACGCCTCAATGGAATGGTGTATCCGAAAGGATGAATAGAACCTTGTTGGACATGGTTCGTTCGATGATGAGTCAAGCTGACCTTCCTCCTTCGTTTTGGGGACATGCATTATTGAGTCCTGCTTTTACACTAAACCGTGTTCCATCTAAATCCGTCGAAAAGACACCATATGAGATATGGACTGGGAAGCGTCCCAATTTGTCTTTTATGAGAATTTGGGGTTGTGAGGCTTACGTAAGACGTGAATCTTCGGATAAACTCGGCCCTAAATCCGACAAGTGCCTCTTTGTAGGATACCGTAAGGAAACGAAAGGGTATTATTTCTATAATCCTTTAGAGCACAAAGTGTTTGTGGCTCGGACTGCTATTTTTCTAGAAAGGGAATTTATTTCTAGAAGAATCAGTGGGAGGAAAGTAGAACTCGAAGAAGTTCGAGAGATAGAGGCTGAGATGGAACAAGGGCAGGAACCACAAGAAGTTGTGGATGAGATTCCTGTGCCTGTAACACATGGACCGCGTAGGTTGGATATGACTCGGTATGAGCCTGAGAGATATGGATTTCTCATGACTCATGCTGGAGACGTGATGCTCATAGATGAGGATGAGCCTACTTCCTATCAGCAGGCCATTACGGGTCCAGACTCTAAGAAGTGGCTAGAGGCCATGAATTCGGAAATAAAATCCATGTACGAAAACAAGGTATGGACCTTGGTTGATCCACCCGAAGGGGTAAAACCCATTGGGTGCAAATGGGTCTTTAAGAGAAAAACCGACATGGATGGTAATGTAATTACCTGTAAAGGGTGATTGGTTGCGAAAGGTTTCAAGCAAGTTCATGGTATTGACTATGATGAAACTTTCTCACCGGTTGCCATGGTTAAATCCATCCGGATTCTATTGGCTATAGCGGCATACTATGATTATGAGATATGGCAAATGGATGTCAAAACCGCCTTCCTTAACGGGAATCTTTTAGAGGATGTGTACATGACACAGCCTGAAGGTTTTGTCAATCCAGAAAATGCCAATATGGTATGCAAGTTGCAGAGATCCATTTATGGATTGAAGCAAGCTTCTAGGAGTTGGAATCTTCGTTTTAATGATGTAATCAAAGAGTTTGGTTTCATCAAGAACGAAGATGAACCATGTGTTTACAAGAAGGTTAGTGGGGGCACTATTGTTTTCTTGTTGTTGTATGTTGAAGACATCTTGCTCATTGGGAATGACATTCTGACACTACAGTCCGTAAACACTTGGTTAGGAAAGAATTTCTCGATGAAGGACTTAGGAGAAGCTGCCTATGTGTTAGGTATAAAGATCTATAGAGATAGATCCAAAAGGCTTCTCGGGATAAGTCAAAGTACGTATATTGACAAGGTGCTAAAGAGGTTTAGCATGCAAGATTCCAAGAAAGGGTTCTTGCCCTTGTCACATGGCATATCTCTCTCAAAGAATCAATGTCCTAGTACATCTAAGGAGAGAGAGCAGATGAGTAAGATTCCTTATGCTTCGGCAATAGGATCTATCATGTATGCCATGTTATGTACTAGACCAGATGTCGCTTATGCTTTGAGTGTCACAGTCAGATACCAATCTGGTCCCGGTGAGAGTCACCGGACAGCAGTTAAGAACATCCTTAAGTACTTGAGAAGGACTAGGGATGCATTCCTTGTTTACGGAAGCGTGGATGAGCTCGTTGTAAAGGGTTACACTGATGCTAGCTTCCAAACCGATAGGGGTGATTTTAGATCGCAGTTAGGTTAGGTGTTTTGTCTTGGAGGTGGTAATGTGTGCTGGAAGAGTTCAAAGCAAGGTACTGTATGTTGGAAGAGTTCCAAGCAAGAAACAGTAGCCGACTCTACAACTGAGGCTGTGTATAGTTCCTTTTGGGAACAAAGTAGGAGATCTATTGTCTAATCTTCTCATGCAGCGGAAGCATGATGGTCATGCTAGATGCACATGTATGAGATATATGGATGATTGGCTTTAGTGCAAGTGGGAGATTGTTAGTGTAATATGCCCAAAAGCCAAACATGGATGGTTATTTGTAGTCATGTATACGCATTAAGGTTATTCCAATAAGTATCGTTTATGAGATAAACGCTTGCACATACTTATAACCCTGGAATATTTCATATTCTTAAACTGTCCCTAGTCGATTATTATTATGAATGGGTTGTAATAATAAATTAAGACTAGCGTATGTTGAGAATTGCATATGTGATATGAATTCTACATACGGGTACAAGTTAGTGAACTTGTGGACTGGACCGACCCACATAAGAACGCTACATGGAACGTTATATGTTTTGTCGATAGCGGTTCTTATAATGTATTGTCCTTAGACCTGTGATCATCAAGGTTCCAAACATGTGAGTCATATGCTTTGATATTATTCCTGGTCATCCGTAACTGGATAGACGTAAGGGTAATCATTGGGCATATGATGAGTGTGTAGTGGGTTTTGTATGATCCAGAGGGGATTCGTCCAACCCATATAACGGGTATATTATCGGAGTGTTTCTTGATAGAGTTGAACCGTAAATGCATGACCATGCTCGGATAATGATATATGATATCATTGGTATCCGTTTTACCGGTTAACTTGAGGATCAAGAAACCGAGATTAAACATATGCGAGATTGACATATTCCATGTCTCGTGTTTAATCTTGATAATGGGACGAAGGGACGATGACATGTTCCGAGGCACGTGGAATCAGAATTGATCTTGTCGTTCGGGTGGCAATGATGTGTTGCTAGACGCCGCTCTTTGCTTATAATTGTAAAATGAGATTTGACGATTATTGCCAAACGTACAAGTGCCTACAGGGTCACACACATACAGCCGTTGATTCGAGCAGGTGGTTGAACCGTGGTTGGACTAGGGTTGAACCATGGTGTGGTTGGGCTGCGGTTGAACCGTGGTTGGACCAAGATTTTACGATTTTGGGCTGGTTTGGTTCACTAAATGTCAGATTTTTGAACCAAAACATGCTGAGTTGTGTTGATAATGTTTAGTGGGAAACATGATTATGTGGAGACATAATCATGTTGCTTAGTGGACCACCATGTTGGCCATTAACTCCACTAATGCATTATGGCTTTGAGGGTAGAGTGATCAGATCACTATTGCTCATCTTCTTCCTCACACACACTTGTTCTTGAGAGAATTTTCAGAGCTTGAGAAGAGTTCTGAGTGGTCTAAAAATTGAGAGAAAAACACCACAGACAAAAGCTCCCGGAAACCTGTTGCTAGCACACCAGTTCGGGAGAGCTCGGGTTGAAGTCGTGAGACGTTCTTCAACCGATTACAGTGGTTCGTGTGGATATCGTAGAGGGGCGAGGCTTTTGTCTGGCTCTAGCTGATTCGGTTCTATAGTTGGGTGAAAGACCTCGACCGTTACAGGTATGAAAAATTATTATTCGGTTTAGCTCCCTTCACATGGATCCTCCATGTGTATCCGGTATTTCCGCTGCGCATACATGCTGTATTTTGTGCTTTTGATTGTCAATTGCATGAACCGTATACTTACATTCCCCTAGGTGGCTTCTCTCATGGTTTTCCTTATCTTGCAGTTTGGGGGTGTTGGGACCCGGCTTTGGGATTGGTTCCTCTCTGGACTCGGGTTGCGATAACTAAGTTATCGGCTTTTGGTTGGATTTTTTCATCAATCTGTCGGTTGGGTCTTTTCATCTCTTGGCGAATGATAGTGGTTTGCTTAGCTGGGTTCCCTCAGGGTTAGAAAGACTAGATCTTTGGCTTTTGACCGGACTCTCCTAGCTGGGTTCCTCTCGTCTTTGGGTGTCTCATATCTAGGTGTCATCTCATGGTCTGGTTGCCTCACTCCTCGGTTCCTCACATTCACGGGTTTGGGTTGGATGCGTTTGGGTTTTGGTATTTCTGGTTCCCTCATAATCTTTGAGGTTTGAGAAGAGGTGATGTCTCACAATTAGCCTATCTGGACGCCCTGCCCCTATTTACTGGTTTTGAGAATCACACTATGTGTGTTGTGCCCCTCGAGACATACAAGCCAAAAGTGGGGTGTGGTACCCCTAGCATCTCGCCATGATTTGAAAGGCGAAAATTAGTGTGCCCTTAGTACAAGTTTATCAAAATGAACGGGGACCGTGCCCCTAATCCCGGATTTTCCGCAGACTCAAGACAATGGACACCATAAGTCGTTTATTCAATTCAAACAATGTATCTCATTATTTGGGACTCAAAAATTTGCATACAGGGTTTTATCTTGGAGGAAAGGTCGTTTTGGGGCACAAGGCCCGCGAAAAATCAAGGAGGAGCCCAAACAGGAGGTGGCGATCATGTGAGAAGGCCCGCCAGAGCTCGGCAGTCTTCTGAGGATGACCGCGAGGGCTTGGCGGTTTTCTCGTCATGACCGCCGTCCCTATTTGGGGTTTTAAAACCCCTCTTCCTCCTTCTTTCTCTTCATTCTTCATTCACTCCCTCTCAAACCCCGAATCCTCTCAACTTTCTCTCCCTCCCTTATTCTCAAAATACTCTAAAACATCTCCTCATTCCACCAATCCTCATCCATGGCATCATCATCATCAAATCCCTCCAAATCACGGGAAGAGACAATGAGGAAATGCCATCCCAAATCTGACCTAGAGGAGAATCCAAGCTTATTGTTGAAATCCCCCAGTAGACACATCTCCACCCAACTCTATAAGGTTCAAGTAACTTGTTTCTAAACCAAAAACTCCTTGGATTTAGATTTTGATTGATTTTTGAGTTTATGCCCCTATGCCCCTTGAATTTGAATTCGTGTGATGCATGTTGTGTTTGAATGCTTAAGAATACTCCTAGGATGTCTAGAATGCTTTGCCCTATATTCATTTCACGGATTAAACATAAGAAGTCATGAATTGAGGTTCTATCCAAATTGGGGGCTTAGGGTTCTTGGCGAAATTTGGAGATTGTGAGTGTGTAGAATTGATGTTGGGTGACTGGGTATTAATGGTCTTGTCCCAATTTTGGCCAATTTTGAACTTCGCCAGGGCGGACTTTTGTGATTTTCTAGTTTTTGACCCGTAAATAAAACTGTGCTATGATGTTGGAATGCATGATGTAAGTGTGTAGTCCCGTCCCCATGATGCATGTCTTGGTGTATGTGGTCCTGGTTTGATCTTGGTGAACCCGAGTCGGCATGAGTATTGACTTCTTTTGGTGCATCTACACAGGATTTGAAGGATAAACAACGAAATGATGCCGGGGCTAATGCCTGCCATCTCATCCTTGAACATGTGAGGAAGGACAGGACTGTTCGAGAAATTATTGAGAGGGTCGGGCTGTGGAACTTCTTTTGCACTTTCCAAGGAGACAGAGTTGACCTGCAGGCTGTATCAACCTTGGGCGAGAGGTAGTGGGATACCACCAATACCTTCCATCTCGCTTGGGGTGAAATGACGATGACTCCTTCAGAATTTACCCACACCACTGGGCTATTATTCCATGGCGATCCTTTCGTCATTGATCAGCACTTAGGCCTCGATCGTTTTTAGGAGTTGGTGGGACTTGTCCCTGACTGGGTCTGCACATGTGAGACCAAAAAATTAGACATTCCATGCCCTCGGAGAGTGCTTTGACGTGCTAGGTCACTGACATATCCTTTTTTATCTTTATTTGACCCGGGTCATAACGACTTTCCTGTCGAACCGATGTCTCCTACGTGGTTGCAGAAAGCCTCATTGGATCCTCAGTATTCTGGGACGGCTGAGCAGAGAGCCCGGGACTTGATATTGTTGAGCATGAGTAGATCCCTCTTCGCTTCCGGTAGTGATCGGGTTCGATGTGATTTACTGGCGTCGCTCTTCCACCTGAACAGACCGCGGATTGATTGGGCCTCGGCGGGTTTCGCGAATGCCTACTGAGAGATGTGCAACTTTTCCCGGGTTACTGCGAAGCACTTCTATGGTTCGGCTTGGAATTAGAAGGTATGTCTTTTTACCCTTGTCCCCTTTTATCATATCTGTTTGCTTTTTTATCTCCTTATTTACTCGTGCGATATTGGTAGGTGTGGGGTCAAGAGTACTTTTGCCTGTCTGCTTCGAAGCTGCCAGCTGGTGAGAAGGCATGGCCGGTTCCTCTCTGTTGGGGCTCCCCGAGCTGCGGGACTACAAGTAATGTCCACGACCCAGTACAGGCCCGTCACCACATAGATCTGGTTGTCCTGTCGGGCAAGGTATCTTTTCTCCCTCACCTCTCGTTTCCGGAGAAAATTCCTTTGGTAGCATTGTCTTATTGAACGTTTGTTGGCAGATCCAGTTTTCCCCTTTTGCAGCTTACCAGGACATATTAGAGAGGACTGACTCCATGACCCTAGTGATGGATCATTATCGATGCTTGATAGGGTACCCGGATATGAAGGTGTGGTACCTCGGGGATCGTGTATGTGCATAGACCATTGAGATACCATGTATACCACCTGATCTTCTAATCTCCATGCAGGACATTAACGAACCGGGTGAGGCCCCTAAAGGTGACCGCTTGGATTGGCATGCCGATGACTTGGCCTTACCAGGCGACTATTCTTCCTTCGTCAGTGAATTTCTGATGCCTCCCTTGACTACCCTAGAGGCAGGTGGACCGATGGCCAGTACTGGTCCTTCTCGGCAGAGTTCCGCCTCGCGGAGGAGGAAGGGCACCGGGGCATCTTCTTCTAGATGTGGTCCTATTCTCCCGGCCTTTGATGCTGACTTTGAATCTTTCGATGATTCATATAGGTGTTGTCGGGTGTCAATTTCGAAGGACCTCCCTCCTGATTTTCCACCATTCCCAGCTGATGTTACTATGGTACCTTCTAAATCACTATCCTTACATGTCTCCTCCCTTCTCTTATATTTTAACTAATCTTCTCCATATAAAATGGGTTCCGGCCGCTGAGGTTTCCCGATTATGGACATTGCTTGGACGGGCCAAGCTATCTGCATACAGGAGTTGACTTCTTGTGTGACAGAAGGGGGATTTGCTCGCCCTGCGCCATTGCCTCGGGATCCTCACCCTACCAGACCATTGGTACCTCCTTCTGCCCCACAACGGATTCCTCAGCTGGCCAACCCCTCCTCGGGTGATTCGGAGGATACCATTCAAGAGTGCACTTGCCCGACCCGCCAAACTCGGAGCAAGAAGAGGCGATCTTGATAAATGCATGTATGCTCTGATATCTAAGTGTGTGTACTTATGCGGGATTACTCCTTTTCTTTTCCTTTTCCTATGCATGTATGCATGTCCTTATGTCTGGACACATGTACTTTGATGGCATTACTCTTCTTGAATGCATGTTTATGTCTCCTACTTGTGAAATGCGACCATGTATGCAATTTTGAAAACTACCGAATCATGCACCGTGAGTACCGGAATAGGTTAGGTACTGAGGTTTGAGAGGTTTTCACAAGGTCGCACAAGACACCTATGTAAGTCTCCGGACATGCAAATATGACACTCATATGGAATAAAATGCGCAGCATAAAAACCGGAAACACATGGAGGATCCAAGTGAAAGTAACTAAACCGAATAATAATTTTTGCATATCTGAATCGGTTGAGATCTTTCACCCAACTGTTGGTATCCACACGAACCGTCGATCTCTGGTCCGAAAACATCTCATGATCTCCAACCCGAGCACTCCCGGACAGCAGTGCTAGCTGCGGATTTCCGGGAGCTATGTGTGTTTTGTGTTCTTCTTCCTTTTTAAAAGAAGGAAGAGGGTGAGTGTGTATTCTTCAAGCTCTGAAAATTCAGACTCAAGAGAGAGAGGGATCAAGAGTAATCTGATTACTCAACCCCATTAGTGTATAGAATAGTGGAGTTAATGGCCAACATAGTGGTCCATCAACCAACATGATTAAGACACCATCATAATGTAGTCTAATCATGTCTCCACTAAGTCTAATGGGATTACACATCACAACACTCAAGTTTGGTTCAATAATTCTGACAATTAGTGAACCAAACCAGGCCAAAACGACCCTGGTCCAACCACAGTCCAACCACACCTGGTCGAACCATGGTCCAACCACCTGCTCGGTTCAACGATTCTATGTGTGTGACCCTGTAGGCACTTGTAACGTTTGGCAATAATTGTAAAATCTCATTTTACAACTATAAGCAAAGAGCGGCGTCTAGCAACACATCATTGCTACCCAAACGACAAGATCAGTGCTGATTCAATATGCCTCGGAAACATGTCATCGTCCTTTCGTCCCATTATCAAGATTAAACACGAGACATGAAAAACGTCAATCTCGTATATGTTTATTCTTGGTTTCTTGATCCCCGAGTTAACTGTGTAAAACAGATACTCATGATATCACCATATCACATAATCCGAGCATGGCCACGCACTTAATAGTTCAACTCTATCAATAGGCCATTTGATAATATACCCGTTATATGGGTTGGACGAATCCCATCTCGATCAATCAAAACCCACTACACATTATATCATATACCTAATGATTACCCTTAAGTCCACTTAGTTACGAATGACCAGGAATAATATCAAAGTATACGAGTCATATGTTGGGAACCTTGATGATCTCAGGTCTAAGGACAATACATATAAGAACCACTAATGACAATCTTATAACGTTCCATGTAGGGTTCTTATGTGGGTCGGTTCAGTCCACAAGTTCTCTAACTTGTACCCGTATGTAGAATTCATATCTCATATAATTCTCAACATACGCTAGTCTTAATTTATTATTACAACCCATCCATAATAATAATCGACTAGGGACATTTAAGAATATATCAAATATATTCTAGGGTTATAAATATGTGCAAGCGATTATCTCATAAACATATTTATTGGAACAACCTTAATGTATATACATGACTACATACGATCATCCATTGATTGGCTTTTGGGCACATTACTAACAATCTCCCACTTGCACTAAAGCCAATCATCTATATATCTAATACCAATGGATGTAGCATGACCATCATGCTTTCATTGTGTGAGAGGCTCAGACAAAGGATTGTCCATACAAGACACAGAAATCAAATTCCTGCTTATGGTAGGTACATAATAACAATTGTCCCGTTCTAAGACCAAACCACTCGGTAAGGATAGACAGTAAGCCCCTACGGCTAATGTGGCAACTCTTGCTCCATTTCGGACACGTAAGTCTATCTAACCCTTTGCCAATCTCCTACTCTTTCTCAGTTCCTTCATATTTAAATAAATGTGAGAACCACATCCGGTATCTAATACCCATGATGCAGAGATAGAGATACTAGCCTCTATAACAAAATACCTGAAGCGGAAGTCTTACTTCCCTTCTGTTTCTTTACCTCTTCAAGGTAAACAGGGCAGTTGCGTTTCCAATGACCCGGTTTGTTGCAATGGAAACAATGTCCTTCCTTTGCAACACCACCCTTGAGTTTCAGCACATGAGAACAAGATGATGCACATGCACCAAACCTTTTGGCACATTTCTCCTTCTTGTCAAACTTTGCTTTACCCTTTCCTTTGCCTTTTTCAAATCATCATAATGTTGGAATTGTTTGCCTTCATTTGTTGCTCAACTGTTCTCAACATATTTAGCAACTCAGACAACAATTTGTCATATGGTAAAATTGGCTGTAATTATCCGGCAACAGTTGCAGGACTAGATCAACGGCCAACCCCTTTTGCAAAAGAAAAACAAGATCCTCAAGGCTCTCAATGTATCCAATCATTTTGAGCACATGAGGTCTCACGGGTGATGACCCAACCATCTTGCATTGGAATAAAGCTTTAGAGGTCTCGTACCTCTCATGCCTTGCTTGCTTTTTCAAGAGCATTTTCATGAGCTCGATCATATCGAACGCCCCCATGTTCTCATGTAGCTTCTGAAGCTCAGAGTCCATGGTAATTAGCATAAGGCATGAAATATCCAATGCATCATCAACATGCTTCTTGTAAGCATCCCTTTCTGCCCTAAGAGCATTAGGCACCAGTACATTAGGAACAGGCCCTTCAAGGACATACAACTTTTCTTGTTTGAGGACTATCCTCAAAATGCGATGCCACTCTAGGAAACTATTCCCATTCAGCTTGTCCTTCTCACGGACCGATCGCAATGATAATGTGCCAGTGTTTTGTGCCACAGTAACTCTACAACAATGATCAACTCACACAAATAATAGTCATGTATACAAAATCATTTAACAAGGAATTTTATTAAATGATGCTCCTACTATGAATCAAAATAATCATAAGTAGGCCAAGATCCATATTTCACCACAATATAAGTCAGCTTTGGCTGATCGCTTACATCTTAGCTATTTAGGTAGACAACTCTTGTCAATTACATCTTATGTAACACTTGGATAGTTGAGTGAACAACACTTGCTCTTGTCTATCTAATAGACTTAGCTTAACTCTATGCCTCTAAGTCCTCAATCCTATTGAGATGACCTAGTTAAGTCCAAACCCACAATAAGCAGTTCAGATATTACAATTATCCCGTCGCACCTTGCTAGGATAAACATTGGCACCTTGCTTTGGCAAAACCTACCAAGTGTTGATCTAAGCAATGATGAGTGCTTATCATGGAAGGCAACTAAGAACTTAATATTTAATTCAACAATTGTTTCAATGCATAACAATTATTGGATCACATCTTACTAGGATAAACATTGGCGCCTTGCTTTGGCAAAACCTACCAAATGTTGATCTAAGCAATGATTAATACTTGTCAACAATTGTATCCATATATGTCATGCATGTAATTCACCAATCATATATTGATGTTATGTAAGTTTGGAAACCAAAATTACATGAGAACATCAATGTCTAACAGTGAACATCGATGTTGTGAGAATTTGATTCTCGCCAACCACTTGGCATTGCTCATGAACATCGATGTCCTAGCTTGAACATCAATGTCCAATGGCCTCTGGAACTCAAGAACATCGATGTCTTGATCTGAACATCGATGTTTCGAGGCTCTAGAACTCCAAACTATTTAGCAGAGCTCAAGAACATCGATGTTAGGTTCTTGAACATCGATGTTGGAAAGTTTCGAAGGTCTATTGGCCTCTGGAACTCAAGAACATCGTTGTCCTGACCTGAACATCGATGATGGCAAGTTCCGAAGGTCCAAAACTTGGCAGTAGTTTTAAACATCGATGTATTACATTTAAACATCGATGTTTGAGGTTCTAGAACTCAAGGACATCGATGTTTCAGCTTAAGCATCGATGTTTAAGAATTCTGGAATCTCAAAACAATTCGGCAGAACTCTTGGACATCGATGTTCAATCTTGAACATCAATGTTCATGGGAATCTGCCAAGGCCAACCTTCATTGAACATTGATGTTTTGTCTCACAACATCGATGTTCAGTAGGCTCGGCCAAGGCTAAACCCATGTCGACATCGATGTTCATCAGATGAACATCGATGTTCTGGCTGTGATGTGCTAGAACGACAATCGTTTCATACGAAAACCGACGATCGATTTTCCTTTTGTCAAACCCCTTCGTCTTACTGCCACGAACCCCTTGATTGATATCACATACCAATCAAGTGCTTGTTGTCAAAACACTTTTGACATAAACCAACATCAACATATATATCACATATACATAATTGAATTCTATATATATGATCATGCTTCATCACATACCACATATCACATATATTTACAGGTACATATCATACATATGCACAAGAATTTGGTTTAGAACTTCACAACTTGGCTCCACTACCGCTGTAAGTCTCCGGACATGCAAATATGACACTCATATGCAATAAAATGCGCAGTAGAAAAACCGGAAACACATGAAGGATCCAAGTGAAAGTAACTAAACCGAATAACAATTTTTGCGTAACTGAATCGGTTGAGATCTTTCACCCAACTGTTGTGCCGAATCCGCTAGAGTCGGACAGAAATCCCGCCCCTCTACGGTATCGACACGAACCGTCGATCTCTGGTCCGATAACATCTCATGATCTCCAACCCGAGCACTCCCGGACAGCAGTGCTAGCTGCGGATTTCTAGGAGCTATGTGTGTTTTGTGTTTTTGTACCTTTTTCAAAAAAGGAAGAGGATGAGTGTGTATTCTTCAAACTCTGAAAATTCAGACTCAAGAGAGAGAGGGATCAAGAGTAATCTGATTACTCAACCTCATTAGTGTATAGAAAATTCAGACTCAAGATAGAGAGGGATCAACATAGTGGTCCATCTACCAACATGATTAAGACACCATCATAATGTAGTCTAATCATGTCTCCACTAAGTCTAATGGGATTACACATCACAACACTCAAGTTTGGTTCAATAATTCTGACAATTAGTGAACCAAACCAGGCCAAAACGACCCTGGTCCAACCACAGTCCAACCACACCTGGTCGAACCATGGTCCAACCACCTGCTCGGTTCAACGATTCTATGTGTGTGACCCTGTAGGCACTTGTAACGTTTGGCAATAATTGTAAAATCTCATTTTACAATTATAAGCAAAGAGCGGTGTCTAGCAACACATCATTGCTACTCAAACGACAAGATCAGTGCTGATTCAATATGCCTCAGAAACATGTCATCGTCCATTCGTCCCATTATCAAGATTAAACACGAGACATGGAAAACGTCAGTCTCGTATATGTTTATTCTTGGTTTCTTGATCCCCGAGTTAACTGTGTAAAACAGATACTCATGATATCACCATATCACATAATCCGAGCATGGCCACGCACTTAACAGTTCAACTCTATCAAGAGGCCATTTGATAATATACCCGTTATATGGGTTGGACGAATCCCATCTCGATCAATCAAAACCCACTACGCATTATATCATATACCTAATGATTACCCTTAAGTCCACTTAGTTACGAATGACCAGGAATAATATCAAAGTATACGAGTCATATGTTGGGAACCTTGATGATCTCAGGTCTAAGGACAATACATATAAGAACCACTAATGACAATCTTATAATGTTCCATGTAGGGTTCTTATGTGGGTCGGTTCAGTCCACAAGTTCTCTAACTTGTACCCGTATGTAGAATTCATATCTCATATAATTCTCAACATACGCTAGTCTTAATTTATTATTACAACCCATCCATAATAATAATCGACTAGGGACATTTAAGAATATATCAAATATATTCTAGGGTTATAAATATGTGCAAGCGATTATCTCATAAACATATTTATTGGAACAACCTTAATGTATATACATGACTACATACGATCATCCATTGATTGGCTTTTGGGCACATTACTAACAACCTACTCCTCTTTGTTGGGTTTATCATAGAGAATCATTTCAAGCAAAGATTTCCATGAAAATGAGCATGCCCCAAACCTCCCCAAACACCATTTGGCCATAAATTTAGCCTAGGCCGCCCTTTTGGGTTTTCAACCTAGCAGGCCTGTCTTAATTTTTGCCTAGATTGCCCTTTCGAGTTTTCAATCTAGTCGACTAGTCCCCCTCTCTTTCTCCATTTTCTTTTACTTTCTTCCTCTGAGGTGGACAGCGGTCAAAACTTACCCAGATGATGGTGAGTTCCAAGTCTTTTCATCTCATGGCAGCACTTTCCGGTGATGGCTCGATTTTGATCCTTTTTTGACTTAACAACATGATCAGGAGAAATCTAGGGACACTAATCTTGAGCATGGGAGGAGGTTTTCTCAATAGAAGAAGTCCAGACCTAAACCTTATCATCTTTTACTGACTTAGCTTAGGAACCAAACTTTATTTAGACCAGGCACTTTAATAGAGTTACCTACGTACCAGTAGACAATAACGTCCATTATTTCAAATCACAAGGAAGTATTTTACTCGAGAAGTTTAAATGGCACAATGGTTGTGGGTGCACATCCTCTTTTCCCTTCCTTTCTTTTTTCCTTTTTTTTACCTTCCCTTTTTTTTTTTGGAATTGACCTCACAAGCCAAGCTTATTAATTCAAGACAAAGTATTTGATTTGAAACAGATTTGATTTGTTGGATGAGGTCTTCGTAGTTCATTTCTATGGTTCCCAACTAAGTTGACAAATTCCAATGAGATTTAACACATCATCTTCATAAATAAGGGGATAGGACATCCATTACACGAATACTAATGAAAAAGACACTGATTATAGACAGACAACATTGACCCTTCGAGGAGAAGTTAACATGGATAGACTTCATCCCTCCTTTATTTTGAGAAAAGAAAAACAATCTTGACATTTTGAAACTCCTAAACCTTCTTATCCTCCCTATTAGCCATTCTAAACATCCTCCCCCATTACCCATTCAATCTTGTCTGGGTACACAAGCTTTCTTCGTGGGACTATAGTGACGGTTTCCTTCGGGTCATCATGTTGGACTTCGACCATCATTGTCTCGTCTCCCCCCCTTTGACTGTTTTCATCTTCCTTATCAGTCATCATGCCATCTTGCAATTTCGAGTGTTCCTCGGATCTTGAAACATCACCCCAATCATCCCACTTGCTTTCCCTTAGCTCCTAGATGCATTCCCAGAGATTTTCTTTTGCCTGGATGCTTTCTCGAGTGAGTGCAGCATTCTGGAGCTAGATGCCCCTCAGCACATCTTCAACAAGCACATATTGTCCCATGGCATCCCGAAACTACTTCATGGCTACTTGGGCAAGTGGTTGGCCTAGTAAGACCCTACAGAGGATTGTTTCTTCTAACTAGCCCATCAACGTCCGGAAGGTTGATTGCACCTCTTTCTCTTGTTGAAGACTCTGGTCTTCAAAAATTGGAAAATCATCCTCCGTCAGCTTCCCCTTCAGATTCGTTCTTGTGCCAGTATCGCCTTCCGACTGGTTAGCAAGCTCATTGCTCATGGTTTCTCTTAACTGCTGAAAGTGGAGAAGTGGGTCTTAGTGCCTTGCTCAGATGGGTTCAAAAAGAAGGCTAGCAATAAATGGTTGGATAGGACACGGGCTGACTCCTGATTCGGCATAATATTTTTTCTAAAAATATGCAAAATGACATGTTTTACACAATCCTAACTTCTCAAATTCTTAGAGCAACTGGGCATCCACTCAAATTATCAAAACATGGGTGAACCTCCTTTGAGTTTTGGTTAACCACCGCTTGAAAACATGGAACTTTTTCCCTCTTGATAGCCATGGATGATTACTCCCCTTTCCTTTTTTCTCAAATCCCCATCTATGAATGAATTAAAATCCAAAAATAACAAGCTACAACACATATATACAATATAACAAATGCCACACAAATGCACGTACTGTTTATTGATTCACAATGCATGAGATGCTTATAGGTGTGCAGCTGGTTGGGGGCCAAAAGGTTGCCGCTAGGGAATAGGCTGACCTACTCACATGTGATAATGGATATCGCGTGAGGTCCAAGGCCAATTAATCCCCATCATTGGTAAGCATCGAGAAACGGGTTCGCTCAAGCTGCCATCGCTTAAAGAAAGCATTGTGGTGGACTTGGATTCCCTCGCCCTCTTACGGTAAAGGCTTCACATCAATCATGATGAATGCAAGGCACTTATGATGACAAGTAAAAAGGCACACCAGATTCTACAATTGCACAAAGTCTCTTGAACCCACTACTTCCCTAGCGGAGTCGCCAACTGTGATTACCTGACCAAAAATCACTTGGGCCTATTCACCTAATCCTTTCACCTTCTTCCTTGGGTCAATCCCATGACAGTGGAGTCGCCACCCAAATTTTATTAAGGACAAAACTTGGAAAAAAAACCTTCATGTGACTCCTTTAGGCTACATAGTCATGGTGAACCAAAGTAATGGGATCGGGGGTTCGTCACAGATGGTAAGGTGTTAGGAACCCATCCGTGTTGGGTCGAGATTATGTGCAATTGCAAAATGCAAGAGCGCCTTGTGCAAATGTGCAAGTGTGGAAAATAAAAGAATGGGGTAGAAGAAAAAGATTTGACTTGCATCCCGTTGTAAAACCGAGACTACCTACGTACCCGAGTGACCGGGGTCAAAGCCACGTAGTTCTAAACATGGCACAAATTGGCCACTTACATCATCAAAAGCATTATCAAATAATCAAACAAAGATCAATCAAAAGAAGGTTTAGTGTTACCTCTTGTAGCCCTCCTCTAGCTCCTTGCAATGGGTTGACTTCTACACCCACCTTCTTTCTACTTTTAAGGTTAATGGTTGGTCCTCTTCTTGACTCTTCCTTGCTGGACTACTGTTGATGCCTCCCACAAAATTTCTCTAGAGTTTCTGCCTAAGAATGTATCTGTAGAGTTCGAGAGGTAGAGTTTCTCCAAGCACTCAATGCTTATGGGAGTGTGTGCGAGAAAAATTGTGTCTCTCCTGAAATTTGTGTGAGGGGTCCTATTTATCGTGTTCTGGGAAGCCTAGGGGCGTGGACCTGATTAATGGTGAAGATTATGCCCGAAATTTGGTCCAAAACCGCGTAGGATCGAATTAGAAACAAAATCGGAGAAAATCAAGGGTTCTGGGCTCCTATGACCGCCGCTGCCGGCGGTCATGCTCTGGATGACCACCAGTGCTGGCGCTCTTGTGAGGATGACTGCCAGCACCTGGCAGTCGTCGCGAGATGACCGTCGGTCACCTCGCGTGTCACTCGTTCTTTCCATTTTTGACCCCCAATTCTCCCTAATTCAGCTCTAACTTGATCCTACCGCATAATTAACCCCTAATTGACCAAGCATCACTCAATTACTTGATCACCACTCCCCCTAAATCGTTCCTAGACTGATTGATTACACATTGATACCCATTTTAAGCAAAATCATACCAAAAACACAAAGTCTACTTAAATGATGATTTAACTCTATTTTCCACGAAAATCAGAGCTAAAATTAATCTACAAGAATTGTGTTAATGGGCTAATCAAACTCTGGAGAATTAACTTGGGCCTTTAAACCCATTTTAACCCAAGAATAAATCATCTCAATATATTTGGATTAAGGAATAGACTAAAGGCCCCAGTGATATATTCCAACCTAAATAAACCTTATTATATATTTTATTCTAAGATTAAATCATCTCATTAACCCTAGGATTCAAATACATGAAGGTCTAAATCACCAAAATACATCATTTCTACTAAGTTAAATTTATGACATGTCTTAATCCTAAGATTGAATCATCTCATCAATTCCAGGTTCAAGTATGTTAAAATCTAATTCTAGTAGAAAATTCTTAGGTCAAATTTGGGTGTTCACACATAGATGGCTCATTTCCTTGCCTTGAGCCTTTCTTTCTAATTGGAGAAGATGGTGTGCTGCGTCCTAATGGTGATTATCAAAAATGGGTTGAACAGAATAACCTGATCATTAGTGCCATTCTGTCTTCTGTTACTTTTGATGTACTTTCTGTTGTGGTGAACAATAAGACAACGAAGGATGCTTGGGATGCACTAGAAGAATCTCTTACGTCTGCCAGTAATACAGGAGTGATGGCAATCCACATGGCCCTGCAATGACTTGAGTAGCAACCTGATGAACAGGTCTTACGTTTTCTGCATCGTGCAAAACGTCATGCAGATGAGATGTCAGCCTCTGGTAAGCCCTTATCAACCAATGACTTTAGTATTTATATGTTTCAGGGCCTCAAATCAGAGTACAAACCACTTGTCTCATCTTTGCAAACATGCCCAACACCTGTGACTTTTTTTGAGCTTCAAAATTTTTTGATGAGCCATGAGTTCATATATGATGATCCGGTGAAACCTTTCCATCTCGACTCTCCTCTGCGACCAACTGCACCATCTCCAACACCGCCTTCTGCTCATCTGCTGCAACATAGTCCCTATCGTGATACCAATCCTCGTGGCCAAGGCGGTCGTTCTGGTTTTCGAGGCCGTGGTGGACGAGGTGGTCGCAATGGAGGCGGTCGTGGTAACTACTGGTCTTCTGATCGCACATGGTCCTCTGAGCAGCCGCGTTATCGCTGTAATTTTTGTGGGCATACAGGACATACTGCTGCTTATTGCTATAATCGCAATCAACCATAACACAATGTCAATCTCACTTAACAGGTGCCGCCCACACCAACTACATATGCACCTTCAGCTTGGTATCCAGATACAGGTGCGAGCAACCATGTTACTTCCGATCTATCCCAGTTTTAGCATTATGATGGCTACCATGGTATTGAATCCCTTCAAGTTGGTAATGGTGCCTCACTTCCTATAGCAGGTACTGCTTCTCAAACTTTAAATACATTTACAAAAATGCTTCAGTTACAAAGTATTCTTCATGTTCCAACCATAACAAAATCTCTTACGTCAATTCAGCAATTTACTAAGGACAATGAATGATTTCTACGAATTTTATGCTAATTTTTTTCTACTAAGGAACAGAATACCCGGAGAACAATTCTCCCTGGGCCGAGCATTAATGGTCTTTATCAGCTCTCTCGACTACTGTTCCCCGTCAGATGGAGGATTACTTTGCTGTGCGAGTTGAACCCATTGTCTGGCATCAGCGGTTAGGACATCCTCATCACCGGGTTCAGAAACCAAATAGTTAACCACAATTCCTTACATGTTAAGAGTCCTAGTGTGTCTATGTTGTGTCCTCATTGCTTTTAAGGTAAAGAGTCTAGGAAACATCTTCTTCCTTCCAATAATCGGGCCACTACCCCTTTAGATTTGCTTTTCAGTGATGTTTGGGGACCTGCCCCTCAATCGAGTTGTGATGTTCATCTTTACTATTTAATATTTGTTGATGATTTTAATAGATTTGTTTGGTATTATCCTTTTAAAGCTAAATCAAATATTTTTCTAATTTTTCCAGTTTTTCAAAAGCATGTTGAATGATAGTTTGCAACTAAGATTAAAGCTTTACAAATGGATTGGGGCGGTGAGTTTTGTAAATTGAATAAATTCTTAACTAATCAAGGGATAACATATTGTCTCATGTGTCCTCATACACATGAACAACAAGGGTTAGTTGAACGTAAACATCGACACATAGTCCAAGCAAGACTCTCATTGATGGCCACTACATCAATACCACGACGATTCTAGCACTTTGCATTTGAAACGACAATCTTTTTGATAAATAGGATGCCCACACTTGATAACAATCATGTCTTAAATTATCAGCTTCTTTTTAGTTCAACACCTGATTACTCCTTATGTGTTTTTGGAAGTTTATGTTTTCCCTATTTAAGGCCTTATAACAGACATAAAATTCATTATAGATCTAAACCCTGTGTTTTCTAAGGTTATAGTCCTCATCATATCAGATAAAGGTGTGAACACCCAAATTTGACCCATACTTTATTCTATTATCTTGAATTATAAATCGTTTATGTCTTTGATTGATGAGATGATTTGATTTATGACATGAATATGTTTGTGATTTATTATAGTAGAATAAGGGAATTTTATTTGCTTATTTCTTTTATTTATTTTTAGCTCTTTATTATTTGATTAATTTTGGGTTAAGAATAGAAATTAGGTTTGGTTTAAAAAAATATGGATCCTCCAGAGAAGTTACCCCATTTGGACATATGGCCTGCACCTAATTTTAATCCTAATTTTCGTGGAAATTTAGGATTAATTGAATATTTTCCCTATTTTGTGTTTTTATGGAAGTTTTAATTGAAAAAGAATAATTTGATGTGGGGTTGATAAAGAGAAAAAGTAATGGAGTAGGAGACAATTTTTGGGTATTTTCTGGGTTAGGGAATACTCTAGAAGGCGTGGAAACCAACTAGGAATCGGATTGGAGGAGAAAAAATAAGAAGAAAGGAAAAACTGTACAATCGGTGGCGGAAATGGTGACATGACCGCCACCACCGGCGGACAAGGAGGGAAGACCGCCGGCTCCTGGCGGTCGTCATGACATGACCGTTGGTGATATGGCGGTCGTTCCTTCTGGAACCTTCTTTTTGCCTCTTTTTCGCAATCTTTGTCCACAACCATCAGATTTAGGGGTTTAATCTCGACCTTTCGATTAATAGGACGACCCCCTATCCTCTGAACACTATAAATAGAACCCCCATTACACATTAGAGGGACACATGAGAATTATTCTCTACACACTTATAAGCTTAGAGTGCTTGGAGAAATTCTAGTTCTTTGAAGTTAGGAGTTCTTTTAGGAGCTAATTTTCGGAAGAGATTTCATGGAGAGGAGTTGTGAAAACCCAGTAGCGAGAGGGGAGCAAGAGGGGTATAAGAAGGAGGCCAATCAGAGCAAATCATTGGAGAAAAGAGTGCAAACCCAAGAGGAGTGTTCTTCCCTGCGCAGTCTCGGGAAAATCAACATATCTCGGGCTACAGACGTCGGATTGTTGCATTCTTGGAGTCTATGAAAAGAAAAGATAAAGGTATACGACTTTGTTGCAGACACCAGACATGGATTTGGCCTCTTTTGGCACCAATTTGCGATTGAAATCGAGTCAAAATTCTATTGTGAAGCGGGAAGCTAACGGGAGCGAGAAAAGGACTTCAAGAGGTAGCCCTAACCCTTTAAATCGATTTTTGCGGTTGAGATTGTATTGCTGTGATGATATTAATGATGATGCTTTGATTGTTATATGAATCCATGCTTAGAACTAGTGAGCTTTGATCCCAATCACATGGGTAAGTAGGTATTCTCGGTTAGAAAACGGGATGCAAGCCAAATCATGTGTTTCTTTTGTTTTCTATGTCATGTGTGTCGTGTTGATGCTGTGATGTCGCTGTGATGTGGATGCTACTGCTATGATATAGATGTCATTGTCATGATGTTGGTATTGCCACTATGATGTCGATGTTACTGCGATGCCGCTGGGATGTGGGTTATACTATATTATTGCGATATTGCTATGATGTTGATGTTGTGATTGTGATGTTAATGTTGCGGCTTTGATGTCAATGTCGCTGTAATAATGTTAATGTTGCTGTGATGTTGCGCGTCATTTTCTTGTTGTGTATTGTCGTGATGCCATGTAAGAACTATGTGAGCTTTGAATCCGGCTGCCGGGGTACATAGGTGGGTTCTAGTGGTGGATTCTCATGCTCAATTATGTGTTTTTTTCTACTTTGTTTTTGTTTTCGTTTCCTCTATCTCGTTGTTGTGTTGTTTGTGCATAGGCATGTAGGGATCTTCAATTGCACATGATTTCGCCCCAACACGGATGGGTGCCTAACACCTTCCCATTTGTGACGAACCCCCGAACCCTAAATCTTTGGAACACTATGACCAGTTGCTGCGGGTTATAGATGTCAAGGTTTTTCCCTGAATTTTGTCCTTAATAAAATTTGGGTAGCTACTCCTTTGATGTAGTGAGGAATCAAATGAACTTTTGATCGGGTCCTCACAACAGGTGTTATGATTATCTTACTAAATGTTTTTATATAGCTAGGCATGTAACTTTTCACGAAAATGTTTTTCCTTTTGAAAATGTCTTGGCTCAGCCTGTTTTATCTCCCGATGATGAGGGATGCTGGACTACGGTGCCTCTCAGTGTATTCTTCCCATCCTCACTGCAAGGTATGTCCTCTTCTGTTCCGTCTCAAACTCCACCACATTATTCTAATTCCTCACCTGTATGTCACACACCTTTGTTGCATCAAACCAGTCATGAGAAACCATCTTCTACTCCAACTAAAACTCTTCCTACTACACAACCTTAGCAAACCAAAAAATTTCCACCTACAAGTCCATCCTCTGCTATTACTCGTCTAAATCTATCTCCTGATTCCTTATCCTCATCCACCCCTGATCTAAGACCTTTATCTTCACCTACACTTTCGCCTCCATCACCTGATCTCGACCCATAGCCATCCCCACCTCAGCCTCCAAAGATACACAAAATGACACTTCGTGCCAATCCCAAACAAAACACAAGGATACAGTCTATCTTCTCATAACATATAACTTCTTTCTTCTCCCACAACTGAACGTACCTCGTATACTGAAGCTAAGAAATATAAAGAATGGAATCATGCTATGGTAGAAGAAATGAACGCACTGATTGCTAATAAGACATGGGATTTAGTACCTTCACATTATTCTATGAATTTCATTGGCTGCAAATAGGTTTACCACATCAAACAGAAAAGCGATGGGAATATTGAACGCTACATGGCAAGACTAGTAGCCAATTCATCATAGGGAAGGGCTTGACTATCAAGATACATTTAGTCCAGTAGTGAAACCCACAAATATTTGGATCATTCTTTCCCTTGCTCTAACTTGTCATTGGCCTCTTCGACAGCTGGATGTGTGTAATGCTTTTCTTCGTCGTCATTTACTGGAGAAGGTTTATATGACACAGCCCCCTGGTTTGTTTTCTAATCCTGCTAAGCCTAGTCATGTTTGTCTCCTCAAAAGGTCTTTGTATGGTTTGAAGCAGGCTCCACGGGCCTGGCATTCTAGATTGCAGGCTGCTCTCCTCACACAAGGTTTTGTCACTTCCAAGACAGACCCTTCCTTATTAATTTATCATTGGCAACATATCCACATTTATTTGCTTGTTTACATGGATGATATTATTGTCACTGGGAGTCATCCGACTACTGTTAATGGCCTTATTAATTTTTTGGGCAAAACCTTTGCTATTCGTGATCTGGAACTTGAAAATATTTTCTTGGCATTGAGTTGCATTGTCAACGTGATGGCATATTGTTAATACAACATAAGTATATCAAAGAACTGTTGAAAAAGTCAGGTCTAGATCAATGCAGGCCAGTTCCAAGCCCGGCCTCAACATCTCAGGTGCTTCGTCTCAATCATGGTGAACCTCTTGCAGACACTACTACCTATCGTCAACTAGTTGACTCACTACAATATCTATCAGTTACTCGCCCAAACATAGCTTTTTTTCATAAGTAAAGCAAGTCAGTTTATGCACTTTCTAACCTCTGAACATTTAATTGTTGTCAAGAGGATTTTACATTACTTGAAAGCTACGAAGCATTATGGTCTGCATCTTGGTTCGATGGACAATTTTTCATTGCAAATTTATACGGATGCTAACTAGGCAGGCTGTCCAGATGATAGAAAATCTACTATTGGGCTTTTCCTTTTTCTTGGTGGAAATCTAGTTCCGTGGGCTTCCAGGAAACAACGTACTGTGGCTCGTTCTTCGACGGAAGCTAAATATAAAGCTATGGCAGATGGTGCTGCAGAGATGATGTGGGTTCGGTCTTTACCGCATGAACTGGGTGAACTGGTGCCACCACCAACAATGTGGTGTGACAATTTGGGTGCTACTTACTTGAGTCACAAGCCGGTTCTTCAAGGAAGAACGAAACATGTGGAAACTGATTTCTACTTTGTCAGAGAACAAGTCCAGCAGCACTGATTGAAGGTCCAATTTATTGGTAGTGATGATGAAATTACTGATACACTCACAAAGCCACTAGCAATTGCATGATTTTTGCAGTTACGACACAAACTAAACCTTTCTGTTCAACCATGGTTAAGTTTGAGAGGGGATGTGACTAGATAGTGATGTATATCAATAATTGTGTTTACTTGTGATTATGTTTATCATCCGCGATGTAAACTCTATCCGCATCTAGGGTTGTCAGAGTCTATCTCCTATCACTTATGAATTCATGTTTCAGTGCATGACTAATACAGCTAGTATCTACGTAATAACATTAAAATTGGTGCAATAGTGTCTCCTGAGGAGACACGTGGCAATGTTTTGGGAAAGTTAAATTTTTTTCTCATGGCACATGCGTAGCCCACATGCATACTATCTTTTTTTCTTTTTTTTTTCCTTTTTTGTCATCCTCATTCCATTCTTCCTCTTTACACTCCACTTTCTCTCTCTCAACTTCCACCCACAACAACCCTTCAGCAACCTCCCCACCTAGGACCGCCCCGTTGCCCTCTTACATTGTCTTCTTTAGCTTCTACCCTTGGTACAAACTGGTGAGCATGTTTTTTTACTCCTAATTTCCTTTTTTTGTGCAAGTCTTCTCGTTATTATGAAGTGGTTATTGTGGATCTGACGATATCTACTTTCTTCAGGCCTATGCAATTTTTTCCATCCTTTGACAACACATATTATACCATGCTTTGTCTCCTCTAGATTTCTTAGCCATGCTTTATCTCCTCTAAATTTTTTTTTTGTTGCTTTATTAGTTTATAACGGATAAAGACGAACAAAGTTGTTGTGAGGATAGCTTATTGGGTATTTGATTTCATACCAACAAAATTGTTGTCAGGACAGCTTATTGAGAAGTATTTGATTTCCTAACTTTTAAGTAAATATTTGATTTTTGGAAATGGTATGTGAGGGTATTTATGGATTGATAATAAGATGAACATAGAAAAAGCTGTATGTGAAATGTTGGTACAAAAATCTATGTAATAACATTAGAATGTAATCATGGTTCCTTCACCGGTTCTGTATTACTCTACCTCCAATCCTTTCTCCACGCACTTCTTTTTCGCTCAAAAGGAAGTTTTTTTTATCACGAAATATTAAAATTTCATTATGGATAAAAATTAAATTAGAGAGCATGGGCAATAATTAGCATGAAGGATCGTTTGCTATTGCTTATTTAAAATGAAGAGTTTTCCATGCCAATTCTCTTTTATTAGGTATTAGTAGTTGCTGACATAACATACTCAGCAAACATTAATATTTGACATATTATAGTTTTGACATTAGAAATCCATACTAGAGGCATTGATATCCCCGATATATTACATGTTCTTGCTTCTATGTAGAAAAATAGGAGCTTTTTCCTATTTGAAGTTGTTTTTTCCTACTCATTTTATAGAGTCTCAGGTTAACGTGTTTTGATTGTATCTTTGATTTAGCAAATACCCAATGGATGTTGCTGCCATAGCCAGGTTGAATAGGGCTAGAAGAATCTGAATTTTAAAGGCCAAATGTTCTGCCAACGAGGTATGCATGAGAATTTTATATTTCAGCCAAACTTTTGCCTCCCTATTACTGACTGACATTGTCTTATAGGGTTGTAGGAAAAGGCTGCTACCAACATCGCATGATCACACTACCGTTGCAAGAAAGAAGGCAAAAGTTGTGCCATGTTCATGTGCCAATGCCACGAAGGAGGTACGACCTATGAAAACGACTGTCGACTCCATGAGAAACAATGCAAAATTGCATATTTCTGCACAAAGTGTTGTTCATGAACATGGAGTCCCAGAAACTATTTCGCTTTCGAGCCATGTTGATGTTCACGCGCTTGATTCCACCTCACTTGGGATTACTACTGCCTCTTGCAGTACGGAACATGCCCTCGGTACGCNGTGAGGGTGTGGGGGGTGGGGGGGTGGTGGTAAACATGAGAGGAGTTTATTTTCACAAGGCCGACCTTTGGTGGTTAGCTGTTTGTAGTAACCTGTTGTCTTGCTCACCCTTTACATGGCTGTATATTTACTGCATGGTGCTTGATTTTATGACGTTGAGGATATATTCGTGGAACAAAACGGATCACTATGACTAGGAAAGGTTGCATTGCCTGTGGGATAAAACTTTTAAACTTTATACCAACAATTCAATTTTCAATGCTGAAGATGTTGCCAAATAAAAATAATGCACTGATTCGTCAGTTAGAAATAAAAATGCATCAGTTAGAAATAAAAATTCAGGTTTAATCTTTATTTCAATGCCTTTGGATACTTGATTCATTATGTTTGGTACCGGTATTTTCCATTCCCTACATATATACATATATTGTTTATGCTCTAGATCATTGGAGTAGCGTTCCTTTTCCAATGGAAATGATTTATTTTGACCTCTGAAGATTTCTTCAATTTTGGTTCATAGGGACATCGAACCACATTTTGCATTTTGGTAGGCCAGAATGTGTATGTCAATTTTGTGGTGTTTTGGTACGAGGAGCGAATCGATAAGAGATCTAATAGTTCCTGCCCTAGATTTTCTTTGTGTTGCCGAGAAGGAAGAGTCTTACTTCCTTTGCTGCAACCTGCACCAGACCTATTAGAAACTCTTTTAGATTGCAATAGAGACCACATATCAAAAAAATTTAGAAAAAACATCACACTTTACAATTCTATGTTTGCCTTTACATCTATTGGTGCCAAGGTTGACAACGAAATCAACAGAAGACCTGGTCCTTACATCTTCAAAATTAACGGCCAAAATCATCATAGGATTGGTTCTTTGTTGCCTATTGATCGGAAACCTCCAAAGTTTGCACAACTATATATATATGACACAGACAATGAAGTTAGCAATAGAATCTCATCCTTTTCGACAACTGATACTACCGAAGTTATTGATGCTCACTTGGTTCTAAACTTGGTTCAGATGCTTGATTCCTATAACGAAGTTGTAAAAGCATTTAGGATGGTACGCGATCATTGCAAACATAGTGATGATTCATCTATAAGGCTCAGGTTGATTGTTCAAAATATAGAAAGGAACAGGCAATATGACTCGCCATCCTGCAACGGGTTAGCTACATTGATAGTTGGTGATTTTGGCCAATCTGTTCGGAATCGTGATATAATTGTGGAGCACAAAACTAAAGGGTTGAAGCGCATAAGTGATTTACATCCTTTATATATGGCATTGCAATATCCTTTATTATTTCCATATGGAGAACCGGGATATCAAGTGGATTTACCAAATGCTAATCCCATTGGAAGTCAAGGCCGAACAATCAAAAGACAATTTATCACTATAAATGAATATTATACCTTTTGATTACAACAACGAAGGCAAGAAGGGAAAACTCTTATCCAAAGTAAGCGTTTATTGCAACAATATATAATTGATGCCTACTCATGCATAGAGGAAGAGAGATTAGATTATATTCGCGGAAATCAAAATGACATGAGATCTGAAATATTCAGTTGTGTTCAAGATGTTTTTTTTAGGGGTGATGTTGATGCTAATAAACTTGGAAAAACAACAATTTTACCTTCAAGCCATACTGGAAGTCCACGTTACATGTACCAAAACTATCAAGATGCTATGGCCATTTGTAGAACTTGTGGATATCCATATTTATTTTTGACATTCACATGCAATGCTCAATGGCCTGAAATTAAAGATGCAATCTCTATGATAGACAATTTACAACCAGATGATCGTCTAGATATTGTTTGTAGGGTCTTCAAATTGAAACTAGATTACTTAGTTTCTGATATCAAAAAAAAAAAAATATTTCGGTCAGACTATTGTATGTAAGCAACCTCCCTTACTGTTTTAGAAGCATGAACTATCATTTTCGTATAATATTACAAGGGAAAATACTATTGTCTCCGCCAATTTCTAAACGTCTTTTCATAATTTTTTCGATGCGGATTTCAAGTATTTATACTGTTGAATTTCAGAAGAGGGGACTTCCGCATGCACATATCTTAGTGTGGTTGGATGACAAGAATAAATATGTGACTCCTGATTAAATTGATTCGATAATATCTGCTGAGATTCCAGATGCAAGCACCGATCCTATTGGCTATGAAGCGGTTTCAAAGTTTATGATGCACGGACCATGCGGAATGGCCAACCAACAGGCACCGTGCATGACTAAAGGATACTGCTCTAAACATTTTTCGCAAAAATACACTCCTCAGACTATTGTAGATTCTAAAGGATTTGTTTTATATAACAGAAGAAAAACTAATCATCGAGTTCAAAAAGCAAATATCCAACTAGATAATAGTTTTGTTGTTCCCTATAACAGAGATTTGATTGTCAAATACCAAGCCCACATTAATATTCTAATATGTAATAAATCCAATGCAGTTAAATATTTATTTAAGTATATAAATAGGGGCCTTGATAGAATAAAAGCAATGATTGAGACTACAAAGGAATTTGATCCAAAGAGTAATAACAATTCTTAAGGAATTTGAAACAAAGAGTAATAACAATTCTTCTGACAACATTGACGAAATCAAGTCATACCTAGATTGTAGCTTTTTATCTATATACGAAGCTGTTTGGAGATTATTTCAATTTTCAATACATTTTAAACAACCATCTGTTGAACGCTTAACTATCCACTTACCAGATATGAATAGAGTTGTTTTTCCTGCAAACCAAAGCGTGCCAAGTTTATTTTTTAGAAAAGATATAAGAAAAATAATGTTTACTGAATGGATGCATACAAATTCGCAGGAAAATGCTAAAGAACTCACATACGCACAATTTCCTACAAAATGGGTGTGGAGCAGTAGAGATAAAATTTGGACACAGAGGAAAAAAGGTCATTCTTTAGGTCGTATAGTTTACATTCATCCAAGTGCTGGAGAATTGTAAAATTTACGAATGCTTTTTAAATGTTGTAAGAGGCCCTACAAATTTCGAAGACATCAGAACAGTCAATAACATTTTTTATCAATCGTATTAGGAAACTTGCAAAGTTTTAGGTTTGTTAGGTGATGATATGGTTTGGCATGAAGCATTAAAAGAGGAATCACATTGGGCAACAACATACCAGATAAGACACATTTTTTTTGCTACAATTGTTATCTCTTGCGAAGTTGCAGATCCTGTTAACCTATGGGAGACAAATTGGAAACTATTATCTGAGTATATTGTTTACAAATGGAGAGAAATTTTCCACACTCCAAATGTTAATATTCCTGACTATCAATTAAAAAATTATACTTTGTTAGAACTTGAAAAAATATTTAACAATAACGGTACATCTTTGCAAGACAAAAAACTTCCTCTCTCTGGTCAGACTATTTTTCAAAATGCTGGAAACAAACTTTTGAGGGAAGAATTGGATTATGACACCAATGCATTACAAGAAAGGTATAATCATTTATATTCACATCTAAACGCAGACCAAAAAATGGTTTATAATGCAATACTCGAAGCAGTTAATGAAAAATCCGGTGGTATATATTTTGTTTATGGCCACGGTGGAACTGGCAAAACATTTCTATACAAGACAATAATTTCGAAAATTCGCTCCAATGGAAAAATTATTTTGGCTATTGCATCCTCTGGTTTAGCGTCATTACTATTACCTGGAGGCAGAACCGCTCATTCTAGATTTAAAATCCCACTAAAAATAGATGATTGTTGTATCAAGGTACACAACTCGCACAATTAATTCAATTCACTGATCTCATTATATGGGATGAAGCACCTATGAATCATCGAAATTGTTTTGAAGTTGTTGATAAATCACTAAGAGATATTTTAAAACATAGATCCTATCAATGTACTTGATAAACCATTTGGAGGAAAACTCATTTTACTAGGGGGTGATTTTAGACAAATTTTAACTGTTGTCCCCAGAGGAGACAGAAACAAAATAATCCAAGCATCCATTAACAAATCAAAATTATGGAGAGATTGTCATATATTTGTTCTCAAAACTAATATGCGATTATTAAATCCTTCACTAGATGAGAAGTCCAAAACATCAATCCCGAATTTTGCTGAATGGATCCTAAATGTCGGAGATGGAAATGTAGAAAGCGTTCAAATGAATAATGAAGAAAATGAACCCTCGTGGATTAAAATACCCGATGAACTTTTGGTCCATCCAAATGAAAATAAACTTGGGGCTATCATTTCAGAAATTTACAATGATTTTCAGCAAAATTTCTCAAATATATCATACCTAAAACAAAGGGCGATAGTCACACCAATGAACTTCACTGTCGATTCAATAAATGACCAAATACACTTAATGCTTCCAGGCGAGGAAAAGACATACTATAGTTTTGATTCAATATCAAAAATTTCAATGAGTAGTGGCCAAAACATGGAATTATATCCCATTGAATTTTTGAATTCTCTGAAACTAAATGGAATACCCCATCATGAATTAAAATTAAAAGTCCATACCCGATAATGTTAATGCGTAATATTAACCAAAGCGCTGGCCTGTGCAATGGAACAAGACTAATAATAACACAACTTGGCTCTAAAGTAACAGAAGCCGAAATAATTACTGGAAATCATTCCGGAAATAAAGTTTTCATTCCTCGAATTGAACTTGAAACATCAGAACATAAATGGCCATTTACATTAAAACGACGACAATTTACTATCAAATTACGCCACGCTATGAGAATTAACAAAAGTCAAGGTCAAACACTCGAGAAATTAGGCTTATGTCTACCAAAACCTATATTTACCCATGGTCAATTATACGTGCATTGTCGCGTGTCACATCTCCATCTGGAATAAAAATTTTGCTTGAAAACGAAGAAGGAATACCCAAAAATTACACCAAAAACATAGTTTATAAAGATGTGTACAATAATTTGTATTGAAACAATTAGAAAATTTTCATTAATTTAGATGGTATAACTACAGTCAATCCATGCTACTGTCTAATGCTCCCTAAATATGTTTCTTCGCATGGAATAATATCACTCCATCATAACATGCCTCTTATTAGTAACGCAGCAGTGGTAATAACACATAATATAATACTATCTTTATTAGTGGATTATTTCAATGAGAGGAAAATATAATTAAGTAACATTGCCACATAACATAATATTATCTTTAGTAGTGAATTATTTCAGTGGGAGGAAAATATAATTAAATAGCATTACCAATGAATTCTTTTTTCGTGATTATTTTATAAAAGAAAAACCAATAAACTATTTTTACTCTTTTCCCCTCTCACTTACAAACCCACGTGACCACACACAGAAACAAGACCTCAAGCTCAACTTCTTATCTATCCAAATCGTATCCAATAAGTTGTCTCCTTTACATTGTTATTACCCTTTGTTTCCAGCGACCCAGATGGGAAAGAATAATAAGAAAAAGAAACCTAACGCAAGATGAAAAAGCAGGAGATACAGAGGAAGAAAGAATGGCGGCTGTAAATTCCTTCATAATCCTCTTTACGACAGATTCCTAACAAGGTACAAACTCTTCATCCTATAACCCATGCTTGCAGTTGTAACTAAGATTAAAATTACTTGGCGAAAAAGTTTGGGCCACCCCATGTTTGCACGAATTTAGAACTCTCCCTATTGATTTATCCCCTACAAAATTTTAGCCAAAACCCTCTCTATTTCTCTCTAGAATATAACATCTTCTCTATTTGTGCTGACTTCTATTTCTAATAAAAAATACTATTGGCTTATGCCACGGATATCCTAATATTCTACAAACCAAACTGATCGCTTTTAAAAAATTTGGGGTTCTCCATCATGATTTACTATTAGAAAAGAATTAGGCAAAATTTACTATATATTTGTTTTTGGCATGCAATATGTCCTCTATTCATACTGTGTAAATAACTTTCAGATTTCTTATTTTAAAAAAAATTAAACTGACTTATTGGACATCCCATCCTTCTAGAAACATAATCGAATAAGTAAACCCTGTAATGATTTTTACCCCATGCGATCAATCTTTGTGTATTTAATTATAATATTGTCTGCCTTCTTCGTCCAAGTCCAACAATATTACCCTGTACTTTCACTAATATCAAAGCATCACGATGCCCAAGCTCTTTCTGCAAGCAAGCACCGCCCAATTTTTTCTTACCTCAGCCTAATCTAGCTTGGACTTATAACCTCTTTGAAGTGCATCATGGCCCTGCACCTCAATAGCCACTTGCATAGCCTCCCTTCTTTATCTTCTAACACCAGAGATCCCAATTTTCTTTATATATCCCCTGGTCCAGAGCAAACGTACCGACAACCTTTGCTCGACAACAGTTACCCACAACTATTGTTCACCAAAACATTCACAGTCCCCAACACAAGTACAACCAACTTTTGCCCTCTTGCTACTTTTCTGCATGTTTGTTTCCATCCTTGAAGATTTGATAGCTTTGTAACTATTAAATTTCGTGCATGCAACTGCAAAAAATGGAATTTTCCTATCTCAATGAGCTGTAAATTGGAGGGGCTTATAAGATCAAGGTTCGCTTATCCAGAATTTGGGATTCAACCAACCCATGGTTAGACAATGAGCTCATGTGTGTGGATGCTATTCTGATAGATGAAATGGTACATCCTCATCCCATTAATTTCTACAGCTTATTGATTAACAACTACAATTTTTGTAATTGATTTCATGTAAGTTTTATAAATATTTTTTTCCTATTCAGTCATCTCAAAAAAATATCCTTTTGCAATGAGAAAGGACAATGGATTGCAAGCAACTATAAGGAAAGAAGATGCTGCCTTGCTCAAATCTTCGTTGGTTGAAGGAGAAGTATATGTCATGATGGATTTCGATGTTACTCCCAAAAAGAAAAGCTACAACGCCACCCCGCATCCACACATCATTAAACTACATCGAGGAACCATTACCAGACAAGTAACTGAGAACCAAGATAAAATCCCCATGCATTGGTTTAGCCTACTAAATGACTACATTGTTGTCAAGGAACGCATAAGTGATAATTTAGTTGTCACAGGTAAACCCTTTTAAACACATCCATTATTATCTAACTATCATTAAAGTTTCATCTTGCACCAATTCATTTTGTTTAAGTGCACAGATATTATTGGACAAGTAATCACAGTCAGCTACAGTCCAAAGACAAAGATGGGAGTCCCTTCCTTGGGAAAAAATATATCCACCTACAAGACATCAAGTGTGATTTTATTTAATATTTTCTTTATTATAATCATACTGTTTATTATTCTTTTTACCACATGCATCCCTTTTTGCACAGGAAACGAATTGCATAAGTCACCTTCTGGCCCCAACAAGGTAAATTGCTAGATGAGGAACTGATTACGAAACTAGATTAGGAAGGCCCTGTGATTGCCATTTTAACCAGAACAACAGTAAAAACTTATAGAGGAAAACTGTACATAACCAATGCTCCTACTCACTTTCCTCTCATCCATACTTGAAAAAACCATGTTGTCCTAATTTGATAATACAGTAGGCCAACCATCCTTGAGCTCCACTTCTGCAACCAGACTCTATCTCAATCTTTCAATTTCAGAGGTGAAATCCTTCAGTGAAAGGTTACAATAACAAGAATCTATTTCATTCTTGCCATCACGTTTTCGTCCTAAACCTTGGATGGTAATATCAACTTCTATTCATTGTATCTGGTGTGAAACAAATGTAAGAAGTCACGCATTTTTAAGAAACTGTGAAATAACTCTGCCGAAGGCTTTTAACTCTTCTTTTGTTATGCATTTAGAACACTGTTTTATTTAGTTAGTATTTGCTGTTAATTCCATATTTATGTGTTGTTTTGTTTAGGCTGTCTTTAAATGTCTAAGCTTAGGTTTGGAATTGGGAGAGTTGGAGTACTTTCTATTATTACATAGATTTGTCTTGCTATTTTAGCCATTGTACTACGTGGTCCGGCCTGTAATTGGTTATTTTAATTCCCATTTAAAGGTCATGGGATGCATTATTTCAGATTGGATGTTTATCCTTTAAGAGGGCCAGAAAGGACCATATCAGAGAACTGTAAATAGATCGTACAGAAGTGTTATCATATAGAAGTGTTATCAAATCGTAAATTCACTAAACTTATGGATGTGGCGACAATTGGTGATTTGAATAGTACTGTGAGAGAAAGTTCATGTTCATCTAAAAATGATTCTTTTTTACTTTTTCTTTCTTGCTAATTCATAATTCAAATGCTGCAATAAGGTGCTTATTTTTTGATATTTTCTGGGTGAAATATGATTATGTGATGTTGCAATAATTTGTCCAGCACAACTTAATATATGCTATTGTCTTACTTTTTACCAATGTATGCTATTGTCTTACTTTTTACCAATCTTAGATAACCTTTGATTTATTAGAGTCAAATTAATTATTTTCTGTCTAGCATTTTGGAAACAAAAATGCAAACGTACTGATTTTACCTTCCCAACTGGCTAGGTGCAAGTTTGTATAAGAGATATTTTATACAAAATGAATGGCCTTAAAGGCTTGGTTGTATGCATTCATCAGCCATTTCACCCATTGTTATTTATTTATGAAATGCATATGACAATTTTAGAAGCAAGAAGAACACCACTCAAACTTTGTTGTTAACATATGGTTAGTTACCAACATCAGATTCGTGGAGTTCAAAATTTGATATTTTGCATTTTCTATTGTCTCACAATATCAGTTGCTGTCCAGGTTTCTAAATCTTGACTTTTGTTTCATTTATCACATCCAATCATAAAAAACATACAGTGGGAAATGAGAGTGCTTCCTCCTATTTTATTATGGTGACTCATCGTTTGCAAATAAAATTCATAGTGCCTTATTGAAACTATTTTTGTGACACATCAACATACAAAAGAAACTATACTTTGAAACTGTTCAGTTAAGTATGCTTCAAGATTTAATAATTCACGTACAAATCCCAATTACATATTGTCACAACTCTTTCTATTGGCTATTATGGAAAATCGAGCGGACAAGTACATCAAACCCGAAGAAGAAACGATGCTAAACAGGGTTACCGTGGTTCACTTGCTTGGTCTGCACGCAAATGATAACAAGGTAATCACTCACTTAATATTCTACAGCAATTTCACTTCAACCTTAGAGCTTTCATTCCTCCAGCTATTCTGCCCTTTACAGAATATCAGATTCACATGCAAGGCAAAAATCTGAGGGATACACACTTCTCATGGCTGGTGGTACAAATCGTGCAAATTTTGCAACTTTGCCATACGAAACTGTGGAAACCAATTTTGGTGCGACCATTGCGAAGTAACAGGGCATCTAAGAGTACCCGCGTAAGACATATAGAAATTTTCTAGACATGCCATGTGCACACAAAAATAGTTTATACACTCTTAGAAAACTGACAACACCCAATTCTACAATACTAACCGTATTCACTGTAGATACAAACTAAGCCGCATTGTTGAGGATGAAACTGCATCTGCTACATTCTGGGTCTTTGGAAAGGTTGCTCAAAATCTCATTCAGATTCCTGTTGTCCAACTCACATCCAATGCATCAATGGACGAGACTAAAATACCACCAATGATATCTAGGATCATTGGACAAGAAAAGACATTCCAGGTCACAATTGGAATGCAAAAAATCGGGCCCCCAACACAATCAATAAAGGTCTGTAAAATTTTTGGGGATGAACTCATGATGAAGAGTGAATCTTCATCTTCAGCAACCAACATCAAACAGGAGGAGCTCCCAAATTCACCACATTTAAAATCAACTCACCGAGAACTATTTCTTGAAAATTCACCTATGAAACATGTGGGAGAAAGGTATACACTTGCCAACCCCCTATGTCTATCTTCAACTCAATTTATGCTAATACAAAAAAATTTTGAAACACACAAGGTCACCAAGAAGGACACAGTTGGAATTGGACAGTCAATCTACTGCAAACAAGAAAGGAAAAAGAAGCACCGAACCCGATCCAATCCCTAGCCTTGAAGAATAGGATGCGTGCAGCCTCACACCAGCATCTGTTTTTGTCATGCCACCCACAACTTTTGCAATGGCTGGTGGAAAATCTTTTGTTCAAAACTTGAATTTGCCAAGCCATGACCTTTTCCCAGCCTCACAAAATGTCGTGCTCTTTTGTGAAGCAAGACAACTAAATTGCCTCATGTGTGCCCCACATTAGTCTCTTGCAGTATTCAACATGCAAAGAGCTTTTGTAATTTAAATGGTTTAAGGCAACGAATGAAAGTGTGTTAGTTATTTTGTTCTCAAAGAATCAGCTTAATTTGAAGATAAAGTTTGTCTCCTCTAGAAACATGATATGACAGTTATATTTGTATTTTTCATTTTAGTGTTACTCACCCGTTCAATCAATGTTTTCCCTTGGCTGCTAATTTTCTCAGCCCAAACTGGATATGGAATGAAGCAGATTTTGTTAAATATTTTCCTTTGGCTGCTAATGTTTGCAGCCTAAGCTAGAAATGGAATGAAGCAGATTTTGTTTAATCGACGGAAAGACAATGAATGACAAGAAACTCTTACATTCTGTAAGCGAGGATGCTATTCATGTACTATATCATTGCTACCGGCTATAAAATTTTTCATTGTCATTCAAGAAATCAGTTCAATACAATCCCCTATACATTTTCTGTTGCAAACCAGTATATTGCAGACTTTCCTTATAAGTTTGTGAATTTTTTTAACATTTCTCTCAATCCAGCTCCTCTTAAATGGTACATCATCATAGAAAAAGAATCTTCAATACTAATCCACATAAATCTATATTTACACAAAAAGCAAAAAAAAAAAGAGAGCAATATTCATCATTTTTGTTATATACAACGTACTAAGAATAAAAATGAACATATACAATAGCAACTGGAAGAGAGAAAAAAAATTAAAAAAAAAAACCCAAAGCAACGCGAGGGCTTTCCTCTAGTAACACAAGCATTTGGGTAGCCAGTTCTCAATATTATTCGCTTACCTATTTGTATACTGCGTGACATTTTTTTGTCACTCCGTCGTGTCGAAAATCATACCTTTTATAGAATTACTATTTTTTTTTGGTACTTCTAGAATTACTAATTAATCCTAACTCTTAAGCTTTTTACATTAACAGTCTATTTATAATTAGTAGGTCATTTTCGTATTAAGATAAAGGTTGGCTACTTATCAGAATTCCTTTGAGAGCAAGAGGGTGAATCAAAAGAGCTCACAGTTAACAATAACTGGCGAGTTGTTAATTACAATAAAATCTTTTGGTGGGTAGCCATATTTTCTTTTGACTTGGACAGAACTAATATGCTTGGTCCAGCCTGATGCATATTTTAATTAGTTTATACAGTAAATGTTGGAATTTGATCATAGATGACTTTTGTTAATTTGGTAAATGAGTTCCGCACCAACTCTTTCTTTTATGATTTTAAATCAATCAGACCTGGTGGATGGTTTTATACAAAAGTGTAGCTATATATGTATATATGTTAATTGGAAAGAAAGCTTACATAGTCTTGTCATGCCAGCATGTACGCACTGAGCTCGACGAGCTTTGACGTGTGGGTAAAACCTTCACTTTCTCTAAGAAACAATGAGAGCTACGCTTATTTTTCAAACTAGTTCACATCTTGTACATTGTGTAGGCCCAAGAGGCTTAGAAGGAGGGGTTGAATTAGTCTCTAAAACAATTTTCAAGAACATTCGTGTAGAAAACTGCTACACAAATTCTGGGTTTTCTAAGAACAAAAGAGAGGCTGAAAGAAAGAGATGAGAGTAAACACACACAACAACAAAAACACCAATTTAGAGTGGTTCCTCCTAAATCCTATGGGTACATCCACTACTCAAGGCTCCCCCTTGAGATTTCCAAAATCCACTATATAACTTCTTCCAAGGTGAAGTCCAACCTTTTACAACTAAGCATTTTCAAAGGATCAAGCTCAAACCTTTACAGGAATTTTCCCAAGGCTCACTCCAACCTAGGCTTTTACTAAGGCTCAACCCAAACCTATACAAGTGTTTTCCAAGGCTCACTGTCTAACCTATGCCCAAAGCTTTTTCAAAAGGCTCAAGCTTCAAACCTATTCAACCCCTCAAGTAAAATTTCCCAAATCCTACTCAACGTATGATTTTCCAACAATCAAAGAGTGACTCACTCTTTGTTTACAAGATAACCTCAAAGATATCAAAAAAGTTTTAAGCCCAATGATGAAAGCAAGAATTAAATCCCCTCAAAAGAAAAGTATTCAACAATCTAGGCTCAATAATCTCTCAAAGATTGTGTGCACAAGGCAAGCTCAATAATGAGGTTTCTCACACTTGTAATCTCTTGCTCTAAGTGTGTATGAGGGTAGGAAGTCTATTTATAAGCCGCAAATCCAAGTAGGTACTTAATAGTAAAAGACCCTTAACATAGACTTGCCTCTTGACAGATTTTATAGGAGACTCCTATACGAATTTTCACTGGAAGGTTTGGTCTTTTTCCAAACAACTAGCCGTTGGAATTTCAACACCCCATCCACTTCTTGACTAGTCTTCTTGTTATAATAGGACAGAAAAATGTCCAAAAATTCCTCCTTTGTAGGTTTTTGAAGCTCTTTGATTGGTGGGGTAGAAAACCCCTAACTTGAAGGACAACTCCCTTATCTTTCTTGATGGATAAATCTAGCCAGAAATCCATCCATGTTGTGCTCCATCTTGCAAATAAATGACAGCTATGTGCATGCTCCTTCTTTGTCTTGATTTCTATTTTGGACTTTTGTACAAGGAAAGGACAATGGTGTTGTGGAGAAGAAGATAAATAGTAACAAAGCAAAACTTTTCCTCTTTTTCTTTTGTCAACTTGTGTGTGTGTGTGGCCTTAAAAGATGCATTGTGCAACGGCCATAAATAGCTCCACTAAAGCCAACACATGACTTCTTAAAGGAGCTCAAATATTTAAACCAAATGGTGAGTTTTAACCATGGATAGGAGATACGAGCTTGAGCTTTATAATACCATCAATACTTATGGGCTTTTGAAACAATTTAACAACCCAAAGTCCATTATATCCATCAAGTGTAAAGATGCTAAGCATAACTAAATTGGACTTGGACACATATATAAGTTGCGCTGAAAACAAAATTCAAATCTTATATAACTTGCCAACATTAAATCAAAAGATGAGATGAAAGCAAGTAATGGCCCAACGACATTATGTATGACTTGTTTGAAAATGCTTAAAATTTTTTGACATAAGCAAAAACAATAATTAAGCCCATGGAAAAGTGCAAGGATTAACACATTACACGGGATTGGAATTTGGGTTTGGTTAGATTATAATTACAATATTTTGTATTATATAATATTATTTATTCTAAAATAATAAATTAAAATGTAGTAATGCCTAAATAATAAAATAACAAATAATAATGATATTTTTCCTACAAAAACTTATATCATAATTTAATTATTTACATAAAAGAATGTAGAAAAAATAATGACGAAAATGTAGAGAAAAATACAATCAATATAAATAAAAAAATTACACCCCTTGAATGATTGTTGAGAAGATGTAATACACGCTTGTGTAGTGGAAAAACTTACAAATGATAGATAGTTTTTTACAGAAATAATTATGAAAAAATATTATTACTAAGAGAATGTATTTAAATAGGTAAAAGTTGGTGGTCCAGAGAAAAAATAATTTTTAAAAAATACTACAAAAATGATGATCTTATCATCTTGTCATCATCTTATTATTATTTTTTAAAAGAAAGAAATTTAATTATAAAAAATAACTAAAATAATTATCAATGCAAAAAGAAAATGACCACATGTCTTGTTTATATGCTCTTAAATTGTCTGGTGTCTTCTCTTTAATCTCTCATGAGAAATTCCTCTGCTATATATATATATATATAGCATAGATGGTCCAGAGAAAAAAAAATTGAGAAAAATAATACAAAGGTGATGATCTTATCATCTTATCATCGTCTTATTATTATTTTTTAAAAGAAATAAAGTTAAATACACAATAATAACTAAAATAATCATCAATGCAAAAAGAAAGTGACCATATGTCTTGTTTATATGCACTTAAACTGCTAGGTGTCTTCTCTTTAATCTCTCATGAGAAGTGCCTCTGCTATATATATATATTAGATTCAAAGGGTGGTGTTATTGCATACTGTTAACTGATAGACGCCATATAGAATTCTAAACATTAAAGATAATATGACTGATTATATTGAGCAAAAAAAAAGAGATAATATGATTATATGTCTTACAGAGAATGGCTAATTAAGAAAGAAGAAATATTGGCTCCTTCGATAATAATACCATGCAGGAAATACAGTCGTATACTGTGGTAAAATCAGAGGAAGATTTGTCTCGCTCCTTATCAAATGTGATCCAACAATAATCATCCAAGAGCTCAAATTCTAACATAATATTGTAGTATTAAAACTTTTTTTCAATCAGGCCTATTATCATCGTAAGGTTTTCTTCATCATCCAATGTACACATTCTTTCAGAAGTCCCAATTGTTCTTATAGAAATTGTTATGGAAGCTAAAAGTGCCCCAGCGAGTGCGAGTGTTTTTACGGTTGGCTCTCCATGAGCGACTGCTTACTAACGCACAACGGCATCGCTGTAATCTTGGTGAGTCAGGCCGGTGTACGTAATGTAATCATGCCTCCGAATCTGTTCTTCACGCACTCAGGGATTGTCCTGTGGTGCACAATGTTTGGACAAGGCTATTGTCTCCATTGGCATGCTCAGCTATCCAAGCTGAGCTTGTTGCAGTCTGGGCGGAATTATCCGTAGCTTGGGACAAAGGCTATAAGGCTATGGAGGTTGAGCTGGAATGTCTTCTTTAGTAGGGATAAGGATTGGCTAGTTCAAAAGATCGAGTTCTCATCTCTAATTTCTGACAGAATTCTTGTAACTGTTCACCAAACACTTATCTTTTAGTAGCAATCTATACACATCAGGACTGCTGAGTTTAGCTTCATGGTATTCAACCTTTTCTGGTAGCAGAGTAGGTGCTCATCCTTTGAAACTTTCCCTTAACCAAAATTCTTTGAAACCAATCTCTTTTCTTCATTATGTCTTCTTTACCCGCGACTTCCCCCTCAATTTCTCCTTCTGTAGTTTTTGGATCGAGTGCATCTTCAACTTCTTCTCCTCTTTCGGCTGCGTCTGCGCTATTATCCTCCTCTATGCATTCTGTTTTTTCTGTCAGTAATATTCGGAACTATGAAGCTACTGTTCTTGATTTTAGCAATTTTTTAGTGTGGCAGTGTCTCCTTTACACTGTGTTTCAGTCTCACCAGGTGTTAGAACATATTGATGAAATCGGTATACCATTAGAACCCTTTCTTCCATCTGCTGAACCGAATACACCTCCCTCTCCAAATCCTCTCTACACCCAATGGTGTCAAATTGACAGCACCCTTGTTACGTGGATTTATTCCACAATTAATCCTGATACTCTGAATCACATTGTGTGTCCAGGTTCCTTTCCTACTGCGCGAGAAGTTTGGCTGTTAATTGGACAACTCTTTTATGACTAGGTTCAAGCCCGTTATATGGAGTATCGCACTACGTTTGTTACTTCTAAAAAAGGGTCAAAATCCATGTTTAAACATTTTTATTCTGTTTGTTGCACTGATGACAATCTTGAATCTATAAGGTGTCGTGTTAGTGATGATGATATCATCATGCAAATTCTTAATGGACTCCTTGACGACTACAATGATTTGGTTACTCTTCTTACTTCCAAATCTCCACTACCTTCTTTCTATGAACTTCGGTCTATGCTGTTGGCTCAAAAGACCCGCAAAAGTAAGTCCTCTTCCTCCTCTTCGGATTTTTCACAAGCTCTTTTCACAAACAATCAGGGCCGCGGTGGTCGTGGTGACCGTGGAGGCTGTGGAGGCTGTAACTCTTCTTGCCCACCATGGACCCCTTCCTCTACCTTCAATCAACCTTTCAATGCTGCTCGTCTTACTACGTCTTCTAAAAATTTCAATTTTCATTCCTGACCATCTTCTCCACCTTTTACTAACTCTAAACAGCACCGCTCCTCTTCTACCACTTCTGTGCTGGGGCCTTCTGCTGTCAAATGTCAGCTTTTTAATGGTTACAATCATACAACTAAGCACTGCCCACAGCGCACTTTTGCGGGTGTCCATGAGCAACAACAACCTCAGTGGTTCGCCGACACTGGTGCAACCGGTCACATGACGAACTCCACTTCATCTCTTGACTCTTTCACTGAATATTCAAGCACAAATTCACTTCAATTGGGCGTTGGTACGACTCTTGCCATCACTCATATTGGCTCTAAAACTCTTTTTGTTGGTTCTTCTTCTTTTTTTACTTCTTGATGTTCTTATTGTCCCCCGTCTTACCAAAAATCTTATTTCCATCAAACGTTTAGCTTATGATAATTCTTGTTCCGTTATTTTTGATTATTTTGGTTTTTTCTGTGAAGGGTCCTCATTTTCCCAAACCGATTCGGTGCAATGATAGTGGTTCTATTTATTCCATTACTATTCCAGATTGTGCTGCGCATTCCACCCATCACGCCTTTCTCCACAATCGAGTTCCCAGTTTTATTTCGCATTGTCGCTTGTGTCATCTGGGTGCTCCTGTCATGCGCCAATTCCATTCTCAGTTTCCTGCTTTATGTTTTTCATTCAATAAAGATGTTTTATGCCATGCTTGTCAGCTTGGAAAGCAAACATAGTTACCATATCAAGGTTCTGTAGAACCATGTTTAGGGCTATTTCATGTTCTTCATTGTGATCTATGGACCTCTCATGTTCCTTCATTTACTGGTTACAAATATTACGTTTTTTCCTTGATGAATATTCCAAATTTTGTTGGATTTATGCTCTTCGTTATAACAGTGAAATTTTTTTTGCTAATTCAAACTCCTGCATGCCGAAATTAAAACCCCATTTAAGTCCTAGATTCGATTTTTACAAAGTGATGGTGGTGGCGAGTTCTGCAATACTGATTTTGATAATTTTTTGCCACAAAATGGTATTTTACGATAAATCTCATGTCCTTACAGCCATCCTCAAAGTGGCATAGTTGAAAGGAAACATCATTCCATGCTAAATTCTCTTCGCTTCATTCTTTCCCAAGCTAATCTTCCTCCTACATTATGGGTGGAGGCTTTGTTTTATGTTAATTATATTCAGAATAGACTTCCACATGATACTCTGCGATGGGAGAGTCCTATTCGTGTTCTATATGGTAGGGAACTGTCTTTTGCTCTTGTTTGCATTTTTTGGATGTGCATGTTACCCTCAGAACATGAGTCCTGGTTAAAATAAACTGTATCCTCACTCTGATCTTCATAATTTCATTGGCTTGTCTCCATATCATAGAGGGTTTAGAGGATATCATCCTGGTTCTCGCAAGGTCATCATCTCGTGCAACGTGATTTATAACGAGGATTTTTTCCTTATCAGGTTTCAGACCTATCTCTCCTCCTACTAAATCTCAAACATTTGATACCACTGCTGTCTTCCATGTACCCCAAACATCGGTTCCATCGATATCCTCTCAAACTAGGAGACCCGAAACCTCAGTTCCTCAGACTTCTAATTCCCATCCAATACCATCTTATTTCTCCCCTATTTCTTTGCCTGATCCTGATAATAACCTCATATCTACTCCATCATACTCCTCTTCTCCCACTCACTCTCCTATTGCAACAAGTTTTTAATTCCAACCGCCAAGAACGCCTATACAAACCAATATACCTGCAGTCTCTTCTTCCTCTTCTGCTCGCTCTCAATCCCCATCTTCTTAATTCTGACCAACCTTCTTTACCTCCCACTACATTGCCTATTGCTCGGCCGATCCCACCCCTCCTTCCCATGAAAACTCGTCTGCATGATGGGATAACCAAGCCCAATCCTAAATACACTTTTTTGATTTCCCACAAACACAAACTCATTGAACCAAAACCTTGCAAACAAGCATCAGAGGATGTGTGTTGGAAATATGCTATGATGGAAGAATACCAGGCTCTTTTACAAAACAACACATGGTCTCTAGTTCCTCTTCCTTCTTCCTCAGTCAATGTTGTTGGCTCATGTTGGGTATATCGTATTTAATATACTGTTGATGGTATTTTAGAATGCTATAAATCCCCTCTTGTAGCTCAGGGCTACACCCAACGTGCCGGGCAGGATTACGATGAAACCTATAGTCCGGTTGTCAAACCAACTACTATCCGCACAACTCTTTCTATGGCTATTTCACAGGGTTGGAGCATCCGCCAGTTGGATGTTAAAAATACCTTCTTGAATGGCTTTTTGCAAGAAGAGGAGGTGTTTATGAAGTAGCCTCCTAGTTTTGAGGATCCTTCAAAGCCTAATTATGTCTGCAAACTCCACCATACACTATAAGGTTTGAAATAGGTGCCAAGTGCTTGGTATAAATGATTTGCAACCTTTTTACAGTCCAAGGGTTTTCAAGTTTTTCATTCTGATGCCTCACTTTTTACTTTACATTCGTCCAAGCGTACTGCTTACCTGCTGCTTTATGTTGATGACATAATATTAACAGCCTCTTCTCATGATCTTTTACAGCAATTACTCAATGCTCTTGACAAAGAATTTTCTAAGATAGATCTTGGGGACTTGCATTACTTTCTTGGTATACAGGTTGGTAGGGTTCGTGATGGTCTCTTCTTGCACCAGCAAAAATATCTGTTCACAATACTGGACAGATCCGACTTTCAGGATCTCAAACCTATATCCACTCCTCTCCAACCGAAACAGGCACTCTCTCTTAATCATGGTGTTCTTCTGTCTGCTGAAGATCAATAACTTTACCGGAGCATTATTGGGGCTTTATAATACCTGACATTTACATGGCCAGATATCTCTTATGCCGTCAATTTTGTATGCCAGTTCATGCATGCTCCCACAACCGAGTACTGGAAGGCTGTTAAACGGGTGCTTTGATATCTCGTCGACACCAACACTCATGGTTTTATCATCCAGCGAACATTCACAAGGAATTTAGTTGCCTATAGTGATGTTGATTGGGCTAGTTGCCTGGATACCCGGTGTTCAACTACAGGTTATTATGTCTTTCTTGGTGGTAATTTGATCTCTTGGACAGCCAAGAAGCAAACTACAGTTTCAAAGAGTAGTTGGAGTCAGAGTACAGAGCACTTGCTAGTGCTATTGCAGAAGTTTTTTGGCAGTATCATCTTCTCACCGAATTGCACCATCCTCCTCACCAACCGGTTCCCATCCACTGTGTTAATTTATCAGCTACCTTTTTGGCGAACAATCCTGTCGAACACCAACGAACTAAACATCTGGAGATTGACTTGCATTTCATTCGAGAAAAAGTTCAACCAGGCTGTATACAAGTTATTCGTATTGCTGCCACTCAGCAAATTGCGGATACTTTTACAAAATCTCTGTCAGCTTCTTCTTTTAATTCGTTAAGGGACAATTTGAGTTTAGCTAGCTCTACTACCCTCAAATTGAGGGGGAGTAATAGGACAAGGATTAGTTAGTTCGAAAGAGAGTTCTCATCTCTAACTTCTGATAGAATTCCTGTAACTGTTCACCAAACACGTATCTATTAATAGTAATATATACACATCAGGACTGCTGAGTTTAGCATCCTGGTATTCAACCTTTCATTCTTGTGGTGTCTTTGCTGCGAGATCACGTTCTAGTTCTGGAATCGAAAGCGCCACTCCTACTGTGTGTGCGGGAGCTGCTGCACAAAACTAGATGGTGGAGATATTGTTTACTCTACGGGGAGCGAATGAGGTTGTTGATTATTTGGCGTACATGGCGCAATCTTGGCAGGTTTGCCTCTTTCTTTTGCCCGATCCCCCTCATGATGTTTTAAAGCATTTGTTCTTTATACTTTGAGGTGTTCTGTTACCCGATCTACTTCAGTGACTTCTCATTAAGTTAATCATAGGGCGTCAGCCCTCCATTTTCACCCAAGAAAAATGGAGTACATAGTACACGAATATTTGTTGTCCTACATGTACAATATATTATAAAAATATTGTATTGCCACAAAATATCTACCGTTAGATAAATACTTTATACCACTAAATAATTCTAAAAATTTATTAGACAATCAAGAATATAGGAGTAAGATATATTTGAATCCATGTTGAATAATATTTGAGTATTTGACTAGAGAGGATTAGGACCTTCCAGGAATTAGTTTTAACATCTAGTATATTTTCATAGGGAGAGAAAATGACGTATAGAGTATTCTTTGGGACCACAACCTTGTATATTATCCTTTATATAATAGGTCAACTAGGATGCCCATAAAATCCATATTACCAGTATTGGGTTTCTACAGATAAAAGAGCCCACACCAACATAGATGTTTCAGAGGCCAAAGATAGATCACTTAGTTCCCTATAAAATAAAACAATCTTAGTTGTTATCCATTATATAAGCCTATTAAAATAATAAATAAACCCAACAGTCTCCCACTTGGGTTATATTACTCTAAGAAATTTATATTCCCAAGTGTGCACAAGAAATGACTATTTTTCTTGAAATATCTAGCCCATTTACTACCTTAGTATGAGATCATAGCGGTCTCTAGTACATTTTATGCGTAACTGGACCTATCAATGGTCACCATACTAAAATATTCAATGACAGATCAAGTATGAAGGTGTAGTATAAAAAATTTTATTTAATATGATCATACATGCCTATCTCCAGCTGGTCCTTAAAATTTTATGAGATCATATCAAAAAGAAAATTCAGAGAATAAATATTCAAATGTACTTTATTCTGCAGAAAAGAAATCATGAAGGGCGTCCAAAGTAAGAACATGAAAAATACAAACTTCCACTTAAACTGTATTTCCTTAAATAATTTGATGCCCATATAAGCAATATGCTCATGAAACAATTTAGGTGGTAATCCTTTGGTAAGCGGATTCGCAAGCATGCAAGATTTGTTGATGTGCCAAAAGCTAAATAATGTTGCAAGATACATCTTTATAGGGCAATGGCACGTAAATCATTTTTAATTGAAGCTCTAAGGCTTTCTAGGTTGTTAATGAGAACTAAACCGTATTTGAATTTCTAAAAAGAGACCTTTTTGGTAGCGTCTTCTATACAAAAATTAGTTTATTTCTATTATGGAGAAATCAGGTTATTCTTATCCATTTAGAAATAATAAATTTAGTATTTTAGATGAAATTTGGTTTATTTCTATTTTAGGACAAATCTAGTTGTTCTTGTCCATTTAGAAATAATAAAGTTGGTCTTTTAGAAATTTAAATTTTATTGATACTAGTTCTCAATTTGTAAATGACAACCTATATTTAAGACTTCATATATTGAAATCTTGCATAATAAGGCATGGTGAAAAATAAAAATTAACTAATATAGAATAAAGTTATTATATCTATTATTCGTAGCCACAATGATAGATATAATAAATAAGATAAAATATCTCTAAAGTCATTCTCTTAATTCTTAAAGGTATATAGTTTCTAGTACACAATATTGTGTAAAATTAAGCATGAATGATATTGTTAAAAGATGCAATAAAGTGCTTAAGAACATGGTAAGATGTATAATTAATCATTCTATTTTACCAATATTGCTCTAAGAAGAAGCACTAAAGATGCAGCTTATATCCTCAGTAAGGTTACAATCAAAGTAATAGCTAAAATTCCTTATGAACTATGGACAAGCTAGAAGCCTAATATTAGATATTTAGTCATTTGGAGTGACCCAACTAAGAGTAGGCCACTTAGGCCAACATAAATAATCTTAATTTAAAGATAGGTAGTAACTACTTTGTTAAGTTACTTTGAGTAATTATGGGGTTTCAAGTTCCTTGTCCCACAATCCAATTATTTTGTGACAAGAATCTAAATTTTTTGAGGAAATTGAGTTTGGAGGGGAAAATAAGATGTAAAACACTGTCTTCAAAGAAAATTTATTTTTGTTCTTATGGTTTTTATAGGCAATGATCAGGTTTCCATCACTGATGTTATTCAAGATAGCATTGTCTTTCTCTACAATTCAGAAATTATTCATAAGTTTCAAACTCAACAACCTCAAGAACAAGTGTCGCTACAGAAATCCATTAGAGAAAGGAGAAGTGCAATTTCGGATGATTATATTGTCTTCTCCTAAGATCATGAGGATGATGTAAGATTGCTAGAAGATGATTTTATCAGCTTCCATAAAGTCATAAAGAGTTCTTACCCTCAAAAGTAAAATGATGCCATGAATAATGAGATTAAGTTTACACAAGACAAAGAAATTTAGGATCATGATGAATTGTCAAAAAGTGAGAAAATGATTGGTTACAAATAGTTATTTAATACTTAAAGGACTCAAAGGGCAATTTTGAAAGACATAAGGCTCGTTTTGTCATAAAGGACTACACTCTAAAGGAAGGCATTGGTTCTAAAGAGACTTTCTCTCTGGTTTCAAGGAAAGACACTTTAAAGATAATAATGGCACTTATAGCTTATTTTATCAATGAGCTACTCAGAAGGATGTAAAGATTGTGTTTCTCAATGGCAACATTGACGACGCAATTTATATGGTGCAACTAGAGAATTTGTGTTGGTAGACTCAATAAAAATAGTTTGAAAATTAAAGGAATCCATCTATAAGCTTAAACAAGCTTTCTATTAATGGTATTACTATTTTTGTCTAATATTGATCACATTTGGTTTTGAGATAAATATAGGCGGCAATTTTGTATACCATAAGTTCAGTGGGAGTAAAGTTTTTTTCCTGGTTTTATATGTTGTTAACCGTCATATTATGTTGCCGACATACCTTTATTCCACCGCCTCAAAGTATTTCACTGTCTCTAGTATTTAGAGTCCTAGTAGGTTTTGTAGTAGTATAGACTTGTGTAAATAGAGTGTATCCATAGTGTTTTATTATCAGAAAATTAATAATAAAAAAATTTTTCGTAAAAATCTTCATGGTAGCGGAGCATTAGTGCCTTACCGGAGATAGAGCTTTACTCTCTCCCGCACTAGTTTTCTTTTCTCACCTGCCTCCTCTTCCGATAGATCATCTTCGGGTGAGCCTGCCGCTGTAGTTTCACCGCCGATCTCCTTCGAACGCGCCACCACTCGCCGCTGGAAGTTGCGGTCTTACCTTCCACGCTCCATCTTCCAGCCGCGCGTGCGCCACCTCCGGCCACCGACTGACGATGCGACTTCACCAGAAGTGTCGCCAAGCCATTACGACCGAAGCCCACAACTTTTTGGGTTCGTTCGATTCTCTGGCGACACTCCGACTAGCCTTTTTCATCTTTTTCCGGCCACTTGTGCTGATTTTGTATTTGTTGGATTCCCCTGCATGCAGCGACCTGATCCCTCTGCTTTGCCTTGAATTCTGCCACCATCAGTTTTCCGGCTACCGGATTCCGGCGAGTTCGTCTTTACTGTTCACGGGTAAGATTTTTTCTTTTTGCAGTATTATTTTCTGCCTGTTAATTTCTCTTTACAATGGATGAGGAGAAAGATAAACAAACAAGTGTTGTTACTAATGACTTTAAAAACTCCGGTCATTCCTTTGTGCAAATTAGCTCCATTAAATTGGATGGATGCGATACTTATTTAGCATGGTCCAGATCCAGTTTACTCTTTATCAAAGCTAAGAAATTGTAGGGATATATTAATGGAGAAACGAAAAAGGCGGAGGCATCTAGTTCAACGTTCAGTCAATGGGACTCTGATAATTCCCTTGTTATGGGATGGCTTTTGAACTCTATGCAACCACAAATTGCCAGGCAATATCTTTTCATGGACATGGCTGCCAATATTTAGAAGGGTGCTGAGCTTACTTATTCCCGCTCTGGACATGATGCTCAAATATTTGACATTCGTCAAAGGATTCACAACATCAAACAAGGGGTTATGACTGTTGATCAATATTATTCTGAATTGGAATGTCTCTGGCAGGGATCAGATTATTATCAAGCTTTTCAAGCGATTTGTCCAGCAGATGTCGAAAAGTTCCATACAATGATAGAGGAGGAGCGGGTTTATGACTTCCTAGCTAGACTAAACAATGAATATGATCCAATAAGAACATAGAACCTTCGAAGTGTTCCTCCCAAAAGGGAGAATAGTGATAACCATGAGGTGTAGGAGACTGTAAGTTGTTTGGAAGGACCAGATTTGTTGGTATACTCAAGAACGAATGCTATGAAATAGGCCATCATGCAACCGTCTCCTCACCAAGAATCTTCTCCTGCTGTTGAATCTCCTGGTGAGTTATGTCCCATTAAACCATTGGATTTGCCCATTGCTCAAAGAAAATGGGTTAGAGCTTGTACCAAACATTGTATCTCTAACTTTGTCTCTTATGATTCATTTTCTCCTTCCTATAGAGCCGTTGCCTTGTCTATTTCTTCCGTGTCTATTCCCCAGGATTGGAAAGAAGCAGTCCAAAATCCAAAATGGAAGGAAGCTATAGTTGAAGAAATGAGAGCACTACATAAAAATCAGACATGGGATCTAGTTGATTATCTATCTGATAAAAAATTAGTTGGTTGCAAATGGGTATTTACAATAAAGCACAAAGCAGATGGTTCAATTGAGAGATATAAAGCAAGATTGGTAGCTAAAGGATTCTCTCAGACTTATGGGGTGGACTACCAAGAGACATTTTCTCCTGTTGCTAAAATGAATACCATCAGAATTTTGTTATCCAGTGCAGCAAAAGGGGTTATATGATATTTATAGAGAATAAAGTGTATATGCTCACACACAAGAAATTATAATCTATAGAGATCATTGGGTATTGTGATTCTAAATTTGCTTGATGCCAATAAGGTTATAGATCTATATTTGGGCTATATTTATTTACTAGGTGATGAAGTTATTTCTAAAAGAGTGTTAAGCAGACGCTCAATGCTTCCTCCAGTATGGCAGCTAAGTTTATAGCCTGTTTTGCGGTATCTGAGTATGGAATATGGATACAGAATTGTCACTAGGCTGCAAATTATGGATGGTATTGGTAAACCATTAAGGATGTTGCATGACAATTAATAAGTCATAGTGTATTCCATCAATAACAGCAACTCATTAAATTTTTTGCTGTTAAATAAAAATTTCAAAGAGAGCAAGTGCATATGGAACGAAGAGGGAAAAACTCCATTGTTGCAGATCTACTCATTAAAGTGATTACCAATTAAGGTTTTTCATGAGCAAACTGCTCATAAGAGCTTCAGATTCGTCATTGTTTGACGAAATACAGTTACAGTGGGAATTTCTATTTTGTTATTCTTATTTCAAGACACATTTAGTATTTTTGCAGAATAAAATACATTTGGTTTGTTTATTCTCTGAACAAGTTATTACGGTTTGATCTCATAAGGGTTTGAGGACCAGATGGAGATAGGCATGTGTGATCACATTACATATAATTGCCATGCTACACATTCATACTTGATCTCTTTTTTTTATTCAAAATATCCATACTTGATCTATGTCATTGAAAATTTTAGTATGGTGACCATTGATGGGTCCAGTTACGCATAAAATGTAACGAAGACCGCTTTGATCTCATGCTAATCTAGTTGAAGGACCAGATTGTTTAAAAAGATGTTTCAAAAAAGACAATCATTTCATGTGCACAATTTGAAATATAATTGTCTCAAGAATAATATAGCCCAAGTGGGAGATTATTGGATATATTTAATATTTTAATGGGCTTATATTATTAATAACAATTATATTATAGATTGTCTTATTTTATAAGGCCATTAAGTCATCTATTTATATTGGTATGGACTCTAATATATGTACAAACCCAATACTGGTAATTAGAATTTTATGGGCACCCTAATTGGCCTATTATATAAAGAATATAATATAGAATTGTGGTCCCCAAGATTATTCTAGCGTTAGTTTCTCTGCCCCATCATTGAAAAACACGCACAGATGTTGGAACCAAATCTTGGAAGTTCCCAATCCTCTCAAGTCACAGTTCAAGTTTGTTCATCATGGATTCAGGTACGCCTTGCTTCTATACCTAATTATTGTTCTTGATTGTTTAATAATTTATCAAGATACTTAAGACATAAAGTAATTATTCTAACAGTTGCTTCTTATGTCCCTTTTGCACAAGAGTGGAAGGTCACGAAGGATAGATTAGACGCAAGATATATAATATTTATGAATAAAGCTGCTAAAATATTGATTAGTACTTGTTGTAACAATGCCATCATTTGCACTAGAGATGCATCAACATTGACTTTTAATATTGTACTCGTAGAGGAATAATTAATTAGTTTTAGCTAGTATTTAGCTTATTAAAGGATGAATTGGTAACTTCTAATTAATTTTTTAATTGGGATTAGGAATCTTTGAACCCTAAGTCTTCTTGTTTGCTCTTCTTTGCTTGTCACTCCAAATCTTGAACTCTTGATCACATAAGGTCCTTGCTCTTGATTAATTTTTTTTTGCATCATAGTAATGATCATCCTAGGACAAGGTTGATTTGTCATTATCAAAACCTGAATAGGATAAAGAGATATTAGCAAAGCATTATTTTCAACAGTTTCCCCCTTTTTTATAATGACAAACAAGTCGAAGTTTGTGCCCATTAGTTCCCCCTATGTTTTAGCCAAGATGCCGTTTAATTTGAACTTGGTGTACACATACATGTTAATGTTTGTTTCCCCCTTTTGGCATTAGCAAAAAGAAATAGGAAAGACAAAGGCAAGCTTTTATTCAATTTGAAGAACATGAAAGATAACATAAGATAAAAGATTAGAAATATGGGTGTTAGTTCCCATCATCTTCATCGTCGTCGGCATCTTCGTCATTGTCGGCAGCAACTTCTTCTTCTTCATTTTCGGCGGCCACGTCCATGGGATCACCGACCACATTGGGATCAAATGGCTCATCATCATCATCACCCTCATCTTCAAAATCATAGCCATGAAATATTGTATGATAGGGAGGTTGATAGTGCAACCTATAAAAGTAGGATCGAAGATCATGCCCTTGACATTGAACGTCGATGTCAACACGATCAATGGACCGTCCCATGCTATTGAAACTTAATTGGAGAAATTTAAGGGATGCTGCAATCGATTCAAGAGTGACGACAGGAGCTTGAGGAGCTGGTTCTGGACGAGCTGGTGCTGCGGAACTCTCACCCGGTGTGAGCCTTGGTGCTTGCTCAGGTCTACCGGTTTGGAAGGTGTCGTCACTAATTGCCCAATTTTTGGTATGAGAAACTTGGGAACCTTCCCAAGCATCAATACCGGCCTGCAATAGAATGTCCAACACCAAGAAAGGATAGGGCAAGGTATGATGGATGGATTGAGGCAGATAGTCCGTCATGTACATAAGCACAAAACGTGCCCAATTAATTGGAGCATGATGGATAATGGCATGGAGTATCTTCACATCCTCAATGGATATGACGGTGTGATTGCTGGGTCTTGGCTTGATCACCCGGGTGATGAGATAAAACTAGACACGATACTCCTGGTGGATGGAATGAATTGTTGGTCTTTTGGAATGGATGGTACGGACAACTTCCGTGAAACCGAGCTCTTGCAAAAGAGGATCTTCATTTGTCGTGAGCCAATGAGGACAGCCATAAGAGGCAATATCCTCACCCTGAAATGGTAAGCCGGTAACTATAAGTATCCGGTTCATGCAATTGACAATCAAAAGCACAAAATACAACATGTATGCGCAGTGGAAATACCGGATACACATGGAGGATCCATGTGAAGGGAGCTAAACCGAATAACAATTTTTCATACCTGTAACGGTTGAGGTCTTTCACCCAACTGTAGAACTGAATCAGCTAGAGCCAGACAAAAGCCTCACCCCTCTACGGTATCCACAAGAACCGCTGTAACCGCAAGATGATCGTCTCACGATCCTCAACCCGAGCCCTCCCGAACTGGTGTGCTAGCAACAGGTTTCTGGGAGCTTTTGTGTGTGGTGTTTTTCTCTCAATTTTCAGACCACTCAAGAACTCTTCTCAAGCTCTGAAAAATCTCTCAAGAACAAGTGTGTGTGAGGAAGAAGATGAGCAAATAGTGATTTGATCACTCAATCCTCAAGGGCATAATGCATTAGTGGAGTTAATGGCCAACATGGTGGTCCACTAAGCAACATGATTATGTCTCCACATAATCATGTTTCCCACTAAGCATTATCAACACAACTCAGCATGTTTTGGTTCGAAAAATCTGACATTTAGTGAACCAAACCAGCCAAAAAACGACCCTGGTCCAACCACGGTCCAACCACATCTTGGTTCAACCATGGTCCAACCACGGTTCAACCACCTGCTCGAATCAACGGCTGTATGTGTGTGACCCTGTAGGCACTTGTACGTTTGGCAATAATCGTAAAATCTCATTTTATAATTATATGCAAAGAGTGGCGTCTAGCAACACATCATCGCCACCCGAACGACAAGATCAATGCTGATTCCACGTGCCTCGAAACATGTCATCGTCCCTTCGTCCCATTATCAAGATTAAACACGAGACATGGAATATGTCCATCTCGTATATGTTTAATCTCGGTTTCTTGACCCTCGAGTTAACCGGTAAAATGGATACCAATGATATCATATATCATTATCCGAGCATGGCCATGCATTTATGGTTCAACTCTGTCAAGAAACACTCTGATAATATACCCGTTATATGGGTTGGACGAATCCCCTCTGGATCATACAAAACCCACTACACACTCTTCATATGCCCAATGATTACCCTTACGTCTATCCAGTTACGGATGACCAGGAATAATATCAAAGCATATGACTCACAAGTTGAGAACCTTGATGATCACAGGTCTAAGGACAATACATTATAAGAACCGCTATCGACAAAACATATAACGTTCCATGTAGCGTTCTTATGTGGGTCGGTCCAGTCCACAAGTTCTCTAACTTGTACCCGTATGTAGAATTCATATCACATATGCAATTCTCAACATACGCTAGTCTTAATTTATTATTTCAACCCATCCATAATAATCGACTAGGGACAATTTAAGAATATGAAATATTCTAGGGTTATAAGTATGTGCAAGCGTTTATCTCATAAACGATACTTATTGGAATAACCTTAATGCGTATACATGACTACAGATAATCATCCGAATTCATGGCCTCTAGCCACTTCTCAGAATCCGGACCCGTAATGGCCTGCTGGTAGGAAATGGGCTCATCCTCATCTATGAGCATCACGTCTCCAGCATGAATCATGAGAAATCCATATCTCTCAGGCTCATACGGAGTCCTATCCGACCTACGCGGTCCATGTGTTATAGGCACAGGAATCTCATCCACAACTTCTTGTGGTTCGTGCCCTTGTTCCATCTCAGCCTCTATCTCTCGAACTTCTTCGAGTTCTACTTTCCTCCCACTGATTCTTCTAGAAATAAATTCCCTTTCTAGAAAAATAGCAGTCCGAGCCACAAACATTTTGTGCTCTAAAGGATTATAGAAATAATACCCTTTCGTTTCCTTAAGGTATCCTACAAAGAGGCACTTGTCGGATTTTGGGCCGAGTTTATCCGAAGCTTCACATCTTACGTAAGCCTCACAACCCTAAATTCTCATAAAAGACAAATTGGGACGCTTCCCAGTCCATATCTCATATGGTGTCTTTTCGACGGATTTAGATGGAACACAGTTTAGTGTAAAAGTTGCACTCAATAATGCATGTCCCCAAAACGAAGGAGGAAGGCCAGCTTGACTCATCATCGAACGAACCATGTCCAACAAGGTTCTATTCCTCCTTTCGGATACACCATTCCATTGAGGCATACCCGGCGGAGTGAGTTGTGATACTATACCACACTCCTTTAGATGATCACGGAATTCTCGGTCTAAGTATTCACCTCCTCGATCTGATCGAAGCATCTTAATACTTTTACCGAGTTGATTCGTACTTCATTCTTGAATTCTTTGAACTTTTCAAAGGATTCTGACTTGTGTCTCATTAGATACACATAGCCATATCTACTGAAATCGTCATTAAATGTAATGAAGTATGAAAAACCACCTCTAGCATGTGTGGACATAGGTCCGCATACGTCACTATGTATAAGACCTAATAAGTCCGATGCTCTCTCACCCTTACCAGTAAATGGAGCCTTCGTCATTTTGCCTAGCAAACACGACTCACACTTCTCAAATGATTCATAATCAAATGAGTCTAAAAGTCCATCTTTATGGAGTTTAGATATACGAGTCTCGTTTATATGGCCTAAACGACAATGCCAAAGGTACGTTTCATTGGAATCATTCGTTCTAACCTTCTTCGTGTTAACATTATAGATTGCGGTTTCTAGGTTTAGAACATACAAACTATTGCTCAAATGTGCACCACCATAATATACATCATTGAAATAAATGGAACAACAACTGTCCTTTATTACAAATGAAAATCATTTCTTGTCAAGACAAGATACAGAAATCAGATTCCTGCTAATGGATGGTACATAATAGCAATCGTCTAGTTCCAAAACTAAACCACTCGGTAAGGATAGATAGTAAGTTCCTACGACTAATGCAGCAACTCTTGCTCCATTTCCCACACGTAGGTCTATCTCACCCTTAGCCAATCTCCTACTCTTTCTTAGTTCCTGCACATTTACACAAATGTGAGAACCACATCCGGTATCTAATACCCATGATG